>CM035285.1:583886-677062 GCA_020226075.1 Hydropotes inermis
AAAGAGGTGCTTGTGACAACTTGGCTTATTGTTGACTCCTCCTGCATACTTTGGCTGCTCACATCTCCTCTGTGCATCTGCAGGGCTCTAAGATCTACCATGCAGAATGAGATTCAACATGGATTCAACGATAGAGTTTATTAAAGTTATGAGTTATTTTTATAACCATTGATTCAATGTCGTCCAGTGTTTTCCAAGCAGATGTTTTGGTAACATTTTTAAACATATAAGAGCTGTACAAACATGTATGCATGTTTGATCCAATAGCACTCAAGTTAAAAAATGAGCCAATAATTTATTTCTGACACTAGGCAGTTGTCAAACAATATTAATGTCTATAAATCAACACACAGATGAATATGAGCACAGAAGAATCACATTAAGCCTTGTGACACAGATGGCAGTGTAATGGGGTCCATCTTTCATCAACTTAACTAAACACCTCCCTTTCCTAATGCCTCTTCCCTTAGAAAAGTGAGCTTTGGAATGACATGTGTACAAGTGAATCTCCTACCTAACAGCTGCTGAGGGGTGAGTGCTGACAGTAAACAGCCAGATGGTTATTAGACAGATCTCTTGCACGATTCAAGTAGAATGACAACTCTATGCAGAGGTGACAAGGCCTGGCCAAGTTTTCATGTAAGTTGTAGAAAATCAGAGTAAACCAAGAAATTATAAATAACATGGTTGAATGTCCCAAACTGGCTGAACTTAGTAAATGTTTCTCTAATAAATCAACTGGAAGTCCAAGCCAAAGGTCACTTAGAAGCGGTATGGACAGGAGCTAACAAAGCCAAGTGGTGGTCTTTGGGGAAGATTTTGGCAGCCCAGTTAGGTTACTGAGAGAAGGCTTCGGCTTAGGACCAGCTAGCACCTCTGGGGGCACCACAGGCTGTGACTTGGGCCTCACCTCCAGGGCTTCAATCCAGAAGGGAGATGGGGAGAGCAAGTTTGAAGTGGTCAGAGGAGGTTTTCTGCCCAAATTTCAACTCATCCTCAGAAGAATATAGTGTCTGCTTCCACCTCATATAACAGGAATGGGCAAGCCCATTCTGTAAGAGATGACAAACCTTCATGTGTCCCCAGAGCTTTCTTTCTGGGGAGTCTGCTTCACTGTAACTGTCAACTCAAGTGAAGATTCCCCAGCCTCAGGTCCAGCTTTCTGAATGAGAATTTCTAATGAAATAGATAAAGCCCAGGAGTCCATGCAATTTTATGCCCACTGTTCAAAGAATCATAGGATTTATTTGAAATCTAGAAGATAAAGATAACTATTTGATTAAATTTCTTATCTTAAAAAAGTGAAGGCTCAAAGAGTTACTTATTAAAACAAGGATAAATTGGGATATATTGACATATACAAACTACTATAGTTAAAATAGATATCCAGAAGGGTTCTATGGTATAACACAGGGAACTCTGCTCAGTATTCTGTAATAATCTAAATGGAATAAGAATTTGAAAAATAGTAGACATAGGTATACATATAAAAGAATCATTGTGCTATACACTTGAAACTAACAAGAAATTGTAAATCAGCTACAGTGTAATATAAAATAAACAAAAAAAGAAAAGCACTGTTAACATTAAAAAGCACATCACATTTTAATCTTGGAAAGGAATCTAACAGATATTCACAGCATACAAAGTTCCCAATGCTCAGAAGCTAAATCAAGATGTGAAGAAAAGGATAGTATCAACATCAGCAATTGTATGTTTTTGCAAAGAAGTAAAGCAAAGTTTAGGGAAATGAAAGGTAAAGAAAGAGATGCAAAAAGCAAAAAAGAAAACACAAACTTATATGTTTGTGTGTGTGAGGCTGATAAATAAAGCTGACTGTCATTCAAAGAAAAGCGAGACAGTAAGGCATTTTAACTCAACAAACTGAAGGAGCCACAAATCATTCGCTTAAGAATGACCCAACTAGGAAATTAGTGACATATGTTTTAAGGAAAACATCACAAGGGACTAATTTCTTTCTGGTTAAGTATTTAGTTATAGCTAAATCCATTTTTTATGCATGATAAATTATCATGCTGTAAAATACAATGCTTTCTAAAATCATTTTTACTCCATAAAATGTTTACAACCACAAAATTCCTCTACAGACAGCATAAATGAAGAAACAACAGGCTTATTTATAGGAAGTTAGACAGTTATGAGATAGATGAACACAATTCTATGGCACTGATTGAGCACCAAAACTTTCAGTGTTCTGAAATATTTTAAAGATATTTATAACTTTTTATCAAAGAGAGATAATGTCACATAGAAATCTTTTTCCATTAGAAAAATTCTCAACATTTTATTCTTAAACATACTATTTATAACCTAATCTAAGTTTCTCATAAAATGATGGTCTCTCTTTTCCCTCCAAAAATAAACCATCATTTTTTAAAATAAACTGGAATGGAAATGTATAGTTCTTAAAATTTATAGTATTTTGGTAAAGTTAATAGTGAAGACTCTGAATTTATAGACATAATCATTAACATCTTCTTTTTATAACTTTGTATTACTTTTTTTTTAGTTTTGTTGTTCAGTTGCTAAATGAGGTCACTCAGTCGTGTCCAACTCTTTGTGACCCTGTGGACTGTAGCCTACCAGGTTCCTCCGTCCATGGGATTTTCCAAGCAAGAGTACTGGAGTGGGTTGCCATTTCCTTCTCCAGAGGATCTTCCTGACCCAGGGATCAAACCCAGGTCTCCCTCATTGTAGCAGACACTACCGTCTGAGCCACTAGGGAAGTTCTGTTCAGTTGCTAAGTTATGTCCAACACTTTACAACTCCATAGACTGCGCATGCCAGGCTTCCCCATCCTTCATTATCTCCTGGAGTTTGCTCAGACTCATATCTATTGAGTTGGTGATGCCATCCAGCAATCTCATCCTCTGCTGCCCCTTTCTCTTTCTTCTCTTGATCTTTCCCAACATCAGGTGTTTTCCAGTGAGTTGACTCTTTGCATTAGGTGGCCAAGTATTGAAGCTTCAGCTTCAGCATCAGTCCTTCCAGTGAATATTCAGGGCCAGTTTCCTTTAGGGTTGAATTGTTTGATCTCTTTGCAGTACAAGGGACTCTCAAGAGTCTTCTCCAGCATCACAGTTCAAAAGCATCAATTCTTCAGCACTCAGTCTTCTTTATGGTCTAATTCTCACATTAGACATGACTACAGGAAAAACCATACAGACCTTTGTTGGCAAAGCTATTTCTCTGCTTTTTAATATGCTATCTAGGTTGGTCATAGCTTTTCTTCCAAGGAGGAAGCATCTTTTAATTTCATGGCTGCAATCACCATCTGCAGTGATTTTGGAGCCCCCAAAATTAAAGTCTGTCACTGTTTCCATTGCTTCCCATCTATTTGCCATGAAGTGATGGAACCAGATGCCATGATCTTAGTTTTTTGAATGTTGAATCTTAAGCCAACTTTTTCACTCTCCTGTTTCACCTTCACCAAGAGGCTGTTTAGTTCCTCTTCACTTTCTGTCATTAGCGTGGTATCATCTGCATATCTGAGGTTGTTGATATTCCTCCTGGCAATCTTAACTCCAGCTTGTGATTCAGTTAGTCTTGCTAACAGCTTACAGACTGTATTTATTTTTTCAAAGAGCCAGTTTTTTGTTTTGCTGGTTTTTTCCTATTGATACCCAGTTTTCATTTACACTGATTTATACTTTAATTTTCATTAATTTTTTTCTCCTTCTGACTTTAGATTTAAGTTATTCATCTTTTTCTGCTTTCCTAAAGTGTAAACTTAGTTATTGATTTTAGATCTTTCATGATATGTGTATTCATGCTATAAATCATATATGTACATTCAATGCTATAAATTTCCACTGAAGCACTGCTTTTGCTACATTCCACAAATTTCAATGTTTTCATTTTGTTCAGAATAGCTCTTAATTTCTCTTGAGATTTCCTGTTTAACGTTGTGTTATTTAGAAGTATGTTGTTTACCTTCCACAATTTGGGACTTTTCTGGCTCTATTTCTGTTATTGAGTTTTAGTTTAATTCCTTTGTGATCTGAGAGCAGACTTTGTATGGTTTCTACTTTTTAAGATATGCTAAAGCATGTCTTATGGCCCAGAATGCTGTCTATCTTGGTGAATGTTACCTACTAGTTTGAGAAGAATGTGTATTCTGCTGCTATTGAATGAAGAACTCTATAGAAGTCCATTTTATCTAGTTGCTTGATGGTGTTGTTAGTTCAACTATGTCTTTACTGACTTTATGCCTGCTGAATTTGTCTGTTTATAATTTTGCTGTTGTCCAGTCATTAAGTCATGTCTGACCTTTTGCAACCCCATGAATTGTAGCACGCCATGCTCCTCTGTTCTCTATTCTTTCCCAGAGTTTGCTCAAAATCATGTCCATTGAGTTGGTGATGCTATCTGGCCATCTCATCCTCTGCCACTCTCTTCTCCTTTTGCCTTTAATCTTTCCCAGCAGCAGGATCTTTTCCAGTGAGTCAGCTCTTTGCATCAAGTGGCCAAAGTATTAGAGTTTCAGTTTCCATAACAACCCTTCCAAAGAATATTCACAGTTGATTTCCTTTAGGATTGACCAGTTTGAATGCCTTGCAGTCAGATAAGTGTTAAAGTTTCCATATGTGATAGCGGACTTATCTATTCCTCCTTGTAGTTCTGTCAGATTTTGCTTCACATATATTGACACACTTCATCACTGTGTAATGACTTTCTATATCCCTGATAATTCTCTTTGTTCTGAAGCCACTCTCTGCAATTAGCATAGCTATTCTCACTTTCTTTTGATTAGTGTTAATGTGGTATGCACTTCTTTATCCCTTTGTTTCTAATTTACATGTGCCTTTGTATTTAAAGTGAGATTTTTGTAGACCATTATAGAGTTGGATATTGGTTTTTGATCCACTCTGACAGTCTGTGCCTTTCAGTTAGTATATTTAGACTGCTTATATTGAAAATGACTGTTGATATAGTTGGGTTAATATCTACCATGCTTGTTACTATTTTCTATTTTTTGCTCTCAATCTTTGCTCCTGTTCTTGTCTTATACTCTTTTTCTACCTTTTATGGCTTTACTTGAACATTTAAGTACTTGAACAATTAATTCTATTTCTCTTCTTTCTAGGCATACCAATTGTACTTTTATCTTCTCTTTTTTATTAATGAATTTCTATTATTTCAATCATTTTTTATTGGTTCAATTATATTTGTGTTTTATTGTAAAGTCATCTTAGATCTCATTTGGAATTAAGTAGGTATAAACAATTAATAAACATATAGGAAAAATTAGGCTAATACATCTCTTGTATGTTTTCTTATGAAAATGAATACTCAGATCTTCAATCCAGAAAGAAATAAGATGCAGGGGAAGGGGAGGGGTGGGAAACATTAAAATAAACAGCATATTTTTTTCCCAATTATTTTTATTAGCTAGAGGCTAATTACTTTACAATACTGTAGTGGTTTTTGCCATACATTGACATGAATCATCCATGTATTTACATGTGTTTCCCATCCTGAACCCCCCTCCCACCTCGCTCCCCGTCCCATCCCTCTGGGTCATCCCAGTGCACCAGCCCTGAGCACTTGTCTCATGCAACCTGAACTGGTGATCTGTTTCACACTTGATAATATACTTGTTTCAATGCTGTTCTCTCAGATCATCCCACCCTCGCCTTCTCCCATATAGTCTGTTCTGTACATCTGTGTCTCTTTTTCTGTCTTGCATATAGGGTTATCATTACCATCTTTCTAAATTCCATATATATGTGTTAGTATACTGTATTGGTGTTTTTCTTTCTGGCTTACTTCACTGTGTATAATGGGCTCCAGTTTCGTCCATCTCATTAGAACTGATTCAAATGAATCCTTTTTAATGGCTGAGTAATATTCCATGGTGTACATGTACCACAGCTTTTTTATCCATTCATCTGCTGATGGGCATCTAGGTTGCCTCCATGTCCTGGCTATTATAAACAGTGCTTCGATGAACATTGGGGTGCATGTGTCTCTTTCAGATCTGGCTTCCTCGGTGTGTATGCCCAGGAGTGGGATTTCTGGGTCATATGGCAGTTCTATTTCCAGTTTTTTAAGGAATCTCCACACTGTTCCCCACAGTGGCTGTACTAGTTTGCATTCCCACCAACACTGTAAGAAGGTTCCCTTTTCTCCACACCCTCTCCAGCATTTATTGCTTATAGACTTTTGGATAGCAGCCATTCTGACTGGTGTAAACAGCACATTTAAAAGACACAAATGTTAAAAGTAATATTACAATTTGATCTTGCTTTTATTTGATTTATGTCATCCTGGAGACTGAACAAGAGTTAAAGAAAGAGGGGAGCCAGGGAGAAGGGTTTCTAAAGACCAGGGATGAGAGAGAGTCTGAAAGTGTCAACATGTTAAGAGACAGCCAGAAAAATCAGTGCTGAAAATAGGCCTGGGCTGGTCTGTGGTGAGACACTCTTAGGGAAGAAGGAGGCCCTTTATAGGTCTGTATAGGAATTTGATGTTGTTCCCATAGGGATAAGATCTCTCATGTTGGAACCATGGCTGGGGTTTCATTCTCTTTGAAGAAGTACAAAGAATGCTTCACTGTTATTTTAATTAAATGCACAGGGGAGTTCTATAGCAGCATCCCATGGACTCTGTGTCTACTGGCAAGGAGAGCTGCATAGCAGCCATGTGTCGTTATGTGTCCAGGGGTGCTGGCCAGCCAGTATGTAGCCCAGAGTAATATGCCACATCATCATCTCTAAGTTCCCAGTGAGAGGGAAAAACCAGGTAAGAAAAAAGTAACTAATAAAAAGAGATAATGCCAGAGAAATTCATGTAAATAAACATAGACCTCCCTAAAAATTTGCAATTTGCCTAGAGAATGATTTTTTATCCTAATGTGAAGACATATACCATGATTACTGCTTATGTGATAACTGAGAGATAATATGCACTTATCTACTCCACAGCTTTAAGTGATATAATATATTCTATAGAATGGGGGGTAGTCAAATATTTGTAGGATATACAGGTGGATGCTCTTCTCCCTGTAATGTCTCAGTGTCACATTCATATCCACAGAGGACTAGAATCACAGTATTTAGACTTTTCCTGCCCCTCATACATTTGGGTTATATTCACAAGATACTAGAATTAATGCCAAACCAAAACTTCTGCAAGCATTTTCAATGAACATCAATATGTACATTTTTGAGAGATTTTGAGCCTTAACAGACTTAAATAAGATAACCAAAGACTATCCTATTTAGTTGATTAATTATTTAATAAACTGATGGTTATAGAATTTCTTCTTTAAATTGAAATAGTATAGCAGAAATGAAAACTTTCTGAAATAGAAGTAAAGTTCATATTTTATCTGAGTTGCAAATTCAAGAGACTATCTCATCTTAAAAGAACTGAGTTGAATAAAGAATAATATGAGACTCTAAAAATATATGGATAAGGTCAGAAGTATCATATTATGAATGCAGAATTTAGCAGATAATTTAGACATAAGAAATGTGATAAAATTCTATCAGAAATATAGAAATATATTACTTTGACATTTTGCTTTCCTGATACAATGCCAGTAAGGAGTGCCTGTATTTTGGATCTTGTGTTTCTACTAAGAGTAGGTCTGAGTTCCTTGACCTATACATCAGGTGGAAGAAAGGAAAACAAGAAATATCAAGGGCTTCAAGTTGAGTTCAGTGGAATGTAATATTTACTTCTAACTTCACCAAATCTTTCCAAAAGGCTGGTAAGTGAATTTTTAAAAAGACAAGCACTTTTGAAGCTATAGTAAAATGGAAAAGAAAACAGTGACACAAGCTAGAAAACAAACTCAAAGAAGCCAACGCTAGACTGGCAGAGGGGGAATCATAACACCTAAATGTGACTGCAGAAGTCCCAGAGCCTCAGGGAGTTTAGGTCGCTTCACCCTGCAGTGATGCCCACACCAGGGAATGCGTTTGTAGGTTTGGGTTAATTAAACTCAGAAGTGCCACCTCATCGCTTTTGCCATTTTCTCTTCATCCAGCCCACAGTGAAGGGGAGGGTCTTACACAGGGCGGGTAGACCAGGAGGCGGAATCATCAGAGGCTGTCTGAGAAGCTGCTCACCTCCATCAGTATCACCTCCCTAAGAGAGAGTCCATGTAAGAAAAGACCATCTTCAGTGGGAATTAAGTGAAGTCATCCTTGGAAATGAAAAACGTTAAATGTAGTTTTCAGACCTTTGTCAGAGATGGAGACTGAAGAAAATAATAGAAAAATGCATTCATGCAAAAAATGAAGATGTTATGAAAACCTGGCGGTACAGGAAGCTGTTATTCTCCTGACTGATTTCTTCCTCTCAGATCAATGGACTGACTTTCAGATTCCCAGACTCCTGGACGGCTGTTTTAAGAGTTATAGACAAAAGTTTGAGATTTTACAAACACTGCCTGGCCTCAGATTCACTTGACATGTTGACATCATTTAATTGTTTTCATTTGCCATGTCTCCTGTAATAGCAAATATCATTGTACTGAGGCTGGTGAGTTGATTGATAGCCTTGATTTTTCATGTTTTGGTTAATTATGAGGGCTACAATATTATCACACACTATTCAAGAGAAAAAAATCATTATGTTTCTAAGCATTATGTAAAATTTATCATTGATTGTGACTCTAGAAAAATGTCATAGTTTTAGGGAAAGATATGTAATTGAAGAAAATTATTTTATCTTCAACACAATCATGTCTGTTTTTATCAAGTAGAACTAAATTTTATTTTTATTTATTTACCCTGGTCAATTTATTCAGTGAGAATTTTATACAGTTTTGTTTTAAGAAAACAACTTATAAGAAAAAAAAAGTAAACTGCTTTAAAAGTCAGCTGTATCATACAATCTTTGTCAATTCTAACGGCATCTTAAAGGTCCTTATAAAACTCTGAATGCATGTATATGTTTTCAAATACTCCATACCTCAACTGTAAGGTGTTAATGTTAACTATTTTCTGAAGTAGTTGTGTTTCTTTTCTATATTTTAAGCAATATATCTGTATAATTATATATTTTACTGTTCCTCATGAAGACGCTTTGGTTAAATGAGTGGATAAGATTTAATTATTTTCTTTATATATTTCTACGTAATACTTGTAATCAATAGATCCTAATGGGTCTCTTCTCTGGTAAATAATAATGAGGTCAATTTTTTAAAAATATGGAAATGTCAGTTTGATTTCAGAACGAGCACTCAAAAGTAATTAGCAACAGGCTTTGTAGAAAGTGCTGTGTGTGTGCGTGCGTGTGTTGCTGGGCACCCATGAATCTGCATTAGGGATGCATTCTAGTTACGCTGCTTCAGCAGTGTTTGGAGGTAGAGCCTGAACTGGGGGAAGGACAGCTGGTGTGCACACTCACACAAGCTGGGTCCCTGGCTCTTAGAGCATCTGACGCTGCTCTCAAATCAGCTAAGCTAATGGCCGAGCCCAGAGCCCCAGAGCCCCTAGACCATGGCTGGCTTAGTTTTGCCTCTCATCAGCTTGAGAATTGAAGATCAGTCCTTTCTTCATTGTGACTCTTAGTTTCTTCCCTGGAGAACCCACAGAACTAGAAGATGGTGCTAAGTGAATGACACAGGGTCCAAGTTATAGTTAATGACCACAAAAAGGAAATGATGTTCAGTTTTAAAAAGCACCATGGAGTCTGCTACTGTCTCTGCTGGATCTTACTCATGAAAACCCATATATTGTATTAGATGAAATTAGCTATTACCCTCCAATTAAAAATAAATACATTTAAAAAAGAAATTAGCTAATTTATTAAGTAGAATGGAGACCGGGGATGGAGTAGAATCATTGTTTTATCAGTACTAGGAGGTGTGTATATTCAGAAGCGTTTTGAATGGAGTGATGATGACTGAATGACAAAGGACTGCTACTTCTTCCTTGTAGTCAGTTGAGTGCTTAGTACTTTGCACAGAGAGAGAGAGAGAGAAATTAGGAAAGGAGGATAAGAGAATACTGAAAGAAAAACAGGGAGAGAATGGGGTGGGGGAAAGGGAGGAAAGTGATGGGAAGTGGTAGAATAGTGAGGGGGGAGTCATGGTCAGCACCTGCTCAGAAGGCAGGGAGACCAAAAGGGTAGAGACCAAAGCACAACTTCTGCTCTTCCCGTGCCCGCCTGCCCATCTTAAGCACCTTTGGTGGAGGAGGCTTTGCAATTTAGAGAAAGTGAAACAGTGGTTTATACTTAATATGTATACCCTGGGTGATCATGGCAAGCACAGGTGTGATCCAATTGTAAACAACACAACATCAGAAGTTTCCGCAGAAGTCACTGGAACCAGAGGCAAGAAGGCCCGTTTGTGTTTAAAAACATTAGCCTAATGCTCTGATCACTGAATTTTCTTTAGCACTTTTTTGAAAATGCACTAATTTTCTAATTGACTTAGAAATCAAAGAAAAAAAATTGCACTCACAGCTTTAGAAGTATTGATTGAGGGAAAACACACAGCCTAAAAGTTGTGAATTATGTTTTATCCAGTACCTTACTGAGGACATGACCTGGGAATCAACCTGTCAAATAACTCTGAGGAACTGCTCCCCCAAAGTATGGGGGGAGCCAGGATACATAGGAGTTTGGGGCACATGTGGTAAAGAACATGCCTATGTATGCAGGAGACATAAGAGACGTGCATTTGATCCCTAGTTGGGAAGATCTCCCAGAGGAGGAGATGGCAACTCACTCTAATATTCTTGCCTGGATAATCCCACAGATAGAGGAGACCCTGGCGGGCTACAGTCCATAGAGTAGCAAAGAGTCAGATACAACTGAAGTGACTTACCACATCACTGAAATAATACAGTCAAACGTCAAAAGAGTAAAGCTAATCAGAAAAAACAGAAAGCTCAAGCTGATGATTTTAGTGTTTTCTATGTATGCAAGATGCAAGAGTCTGGGCTCATTGAAACTACTCTTTTGACATGCATCTTAGCTCTCTAACCTGAATTTCCCTCAGGGGCACTGACAGAGGGGAACTGCAGTGGCTGATGTTTTGATGATGGGCAACATTCATTCTTTTAAAAAAAAAAATTAAATTTTTATTGCAGTTTAGGTGTTTTACAATGTTGGGTTATTTTCCTCTGTACAACAAAGTAAATCTGTCTGTATGTATATTATGCCCTCCCTCTTGGACCTCCCTCCTACCCACCTCCAGTCCCCTCTAGGTGACCGCAGAGCACTGAGTTGAGCCCCCCGTGCGATACAGCAGGTTTCCACGTGCTATTTGACACATAGCAGTATATATGTATATATGTCAGTTTCATTCTTGTAACTCATCCCCTGCCCCCTCTGTGTCCACATGTTTGATCTCTACGTCTGTGTCTCTATTCCTGCCCTGGAAATAGGTTCGTCTGCACCTGCTTTCTAGATTCCACCTATAGGCACTAATATATGATACTGGCTTTTCTGTTTCTGACTTATTTCACTCTGTATGACAGTCTCTGGGTCCATCCACATCTCTACAAATGACCCAGTTTTCTTCCTTTTTGTGGTATTCATTCTCGACTGATGAAATAGCAGGCAACAGATTTTAGTCTGCAAAGGGGAAGAAGAAAACAGGCAAAGCTAGCCTTCAGGGCCAATCCTTCTCACTGTCTGTTCTGTCCTGCACATCTGCCCACAGCCAGAAGAATATTTAAAATGCCAATGATTCACTCTCTAGCAGACCAGCTGAGTTGAAACTATATTGTCTGGGTATGTAGTAAACAGGGTGGAATGAGAAATTGTTCCTGCCTTCCAATGGCCACAACCCAGGGGACAGACAGGATGAAGAGGTGGAGAAGTTATATGAGAACTGGTTTGAAATATATCTGATATAGATTTTTGTCTAACTGATTTGTGGGTAAAAGAAAATGCTGTATTTTCTACAAATTTATCACTTTCAGAAAATGGGATTCCTCTTTCAAATAATCCTTACTTTTCAAAGTGGTAATGTTGGGGAACCACTGACCTAAACTGTCTTCCATGGCCAGGCAGATAATAACCACTTGCATAGGTTATCTCACAACAGGAGGTCCTGATAAGGCACACAGAACTAATAAGCTACCACCGGCCTGAAGAATTCAGGAGGGGCCAAAAGGCAGGGGGAGACACCAGCCTGTAATATGTCCTGCCAACCGCCCAGAGACCTTTGCACTGGAATCAGTCTGCTGAGAGAGGCACAGGCTGCCAGAAAGGACCCTGAATCAAACAGAATCTGGTACAAGCACAACAGGGAAACTAAGCCCACACTGCCGGAAAACCCAAACTGCGAGCCATGAGACACAGCAGCTCTGCTGGGCTCCCTTCCGCTTTTCTCCACCCGGGAGCCCCTTCCCCATCAAGCTTTTGCTTTGTCAGTACATGTGTCTCTTTGGGCAGTTCATTTCCAAGTGTCAAACAAGAGCCCCCTCTCAGGCCCTGGAAGGAGGACCCCTTCTGGAAGCAGTATATATATTTTTAAATTCTTACTAAACAGTTTTATATTCTGTGCTGTACCTTCTATTTGATGGTATTAAGGAATCTAGAAAATATGAAGATGTAAGACTTTTTTCTGGCCTCAAGAGCAAACATTTATTTTGGGGAATGAATGGGGAAAATAAGAAGAAAATATCTATGAATGTGATGTTTAATAATAAAAAGAATCATTGGGGGATGGGAATGGGGAAAGAAGTAAGCCTGGTGTTTTTAATTGAAGAAAGAGATGTGGGGATAAATGTGGGCAATGCTACAAAGCAGTGGCTGACCCTGCTGTGGAAGGCAGATTGCTTCAACTGAGAAACGACTGATAAAGTCAGGACATGGTGTTGCTTGATCACCTAGTTTTAAACTCTGTGATAGATGTTGACATAATTAAAAGAAGAGGCTTCAGATCTTTCGGAACATGAAACCATCCAGACAGGGAAGGATCTTGAAAAGGTGAAGGCTAGCGTTGGCATCCGGGAAGGGAGATGAATTCACGAAGAGAGGGAGGGAGGACGCGTCCCTCCCCAGCCCCCACACCACCCCGTGTCCAGAGGGCGTGGTTGGCTAAGGGATTCCTGGCTTGCTGGAAGAGAGTAGAGGGTCAGTGAGGAGATGTTCTGCGTGGGTTTTTTTAATTTACTTATTTTTAATTGGAGGATAATTGCTTTACAATATTGGGTTGATTTCTGCCATACATCAACATGAATCTGTCACAGGTATACATATGTCCCCACCCTCCAGAACCTGCCTCCAACCTCCTACCCCCTCCCACCCCTCTAGGTAGTCTTAGAGAGCTACATAGAGAACCACTCATAAGGTTTAAGCTCCTGGCAAATTCCCACTGGCTGCCTATTTTACATATCTTAATGTATATGTATCGATGCATGTTTTTAACAATGATTTCTGCCTAAGACTGAATGTATGAGAATCACTTACAGGTCAGAAGGACAGCATGCTTGCAAACTGTGTCTTCTCCTCAAATGGCCCATTTACAGTGACTTCAGGCTTAGGGAACAGCTCAAAGACCCAAAACAAAAAACAAGTAAATAATGTCAAAGGACAAGTGTACAGATCTCAATGGGATACATCATTTTACAGCCAGTGTTATGAAAAGTAAACAATCAAGTGCTACAGACCACAATGGGGAGGTATTTGCTTTACTTTGGAAAATCCTGCTTGCTGCCGTTATTGAAAATTGTACGGGGAGGAGGCGCTGCGGGAGGAACATTAGAAACACAATCTTGTCATCCTAGAAAACCTCAGCACAAAAGCAAAAGCAGAAGAAAACAGTCATATTATTGAATAAGCATTGAACCACACATCACTAGCAGTCTGCTAACAACATTGGACATTGTGAAGAAACGAAAGAAAATCTAACCCATTCATACAACTGGGCAGCTAAGACACATTATGTACTTGATCTCAAGATAGATGATAATTCACCCTCGAGTTATTGGGCTGGACAACACCATTTGTCACACATAGTTCATCCTAAATTCACTTGATAATTGGGGAGGCCATCTGCGTTAGCTAATTGCCTTTATCCAAAGGAAAAATAAACTTTTTCACGTCTTTATGACAAGAAATAGTTTAAAACTTGCAGCCAGTCAGTTAGGTTCTTGCCCTCCTGCTGAGACTGGGATCTAGGGGCATAATCTTCCTTTATAATTACATTTCAAAGAATGGGCTTCTGGGTCATTGAGAAAAACTCTTGGAGTGTAAAAGCAGCAAAAGTCTTGATGAAGTTTTAAAAGGGTTTTACATACATCTCAGAGGACAGGGAAAGAATTTACAATTAGAAGTTTTCTAAAGTAAATGCTCTAAAATAGTGGGGGGGTGGGGGGAATTGATTTTCCCTTTTTTGCACCAAGAACAGCTAACTTTTTAAAAATTTGTTTTTGCCCTTGTAACAGGACACTTCCAGGCCCTAAGAGCCCCCAAGCATGTTTTCTTTGCCCTATGATTAAAAACTTAATCATTTTTAAGTTTGCTGCCCAAATTTAAATATTGGAAGATTGCCCATGAAATCCAGGCTTTCTGCATCTCAGAAAACTCAAACTATTTGGCAGGAGTCAGCTGGAGTGAAGATTAAAATATTGAAGTGTCATCCTACTGTTATTTCAAAGTGAACTTATTTACTGTTAATGAGCTAATTATTAGGACTCAAATCTACATTGTACAGCACCAGGGATGATGACATTACTAGATACTAGTGTAATGATTGTTTACTGAGCACGTGTCATGTCCCACACTGTTTCAATCATTTCTTCACTTCTTTGGAGGGGAGGGTTTTCTGTCCCAGGGCTATGAGGGTGCTAAACGCAGGACAGTGGGCAGATACGGTTGACAGCATTTTACTAGTCACAGATGCACACCCTTTGGGAGGAGGACACTGCACATTCCATGCCCATGTGGGGCCCATGTGGGGAACGCACTTGGGAACATGTCCAAGCTTGCTCTGCTTGCGACAGGACAGGCCAATAATTCTGAGAGACCAGGTATTGAGGCAAGGAATATGACTTTATGTGGAAATCCAGCTGACTAAGAAGGTTACAGACTAATATCTCAAGATAGCCATCTTATTGGGGTCTGGATAATAGGTTCTTTAATAGAATAGAGATGTGGGGAGCTGAGGACGCAAAATAAATTGCCCATCTCCTAGAATGGTGGGCCTTGGGGAGGTGATGTATAAATTTCTTCCTTCCTGCCATCCACAGGTGGACAGGGTCTTGAGCAGAAGCACTTTGGTTTAATATTCAGGCAGAGAGACAGGGCTCCTAGAGGCAGGCCATTCTGTATGAACAATATCCTTTCAGTGAAAAAAGCAATGGAAAGCAAAGGTTAAAGTAAAAGAACAGATATAGCAAGCAGTCAGTTCTTCCCTATGACAGAGTTGCCAACCAGGCTGTGGGTGGCAGGCTTTGCAGTATCAAGAGGGTGGGCTGTCCCCAATCCCTACAGGAGGATGTCACTAGCTAGCTGGAATAATCCTGCAAGCTAGCAAGGAGCTGAAGCCTGGGCCTCAGGGCCAAGCAGGCATCATACCTGGTCTGTTAGGTAAGGAGGGATTTTAACTAGGGAACTTTGCCCACCGGAGCAGAGTATGGAGGGGAACTGTGGTAAGACCATGAAAAATCCTCTTAGTTTTACATTCAGTTGATAATAATAATTTTAGACCTATTCTCACACAGGCATATTGACTATTTCACATCCATAACACTTCCATGAAGTAGTCCTGTTCTTATGCCCACTATACAGATGGGGAAACTGAGATCTGAGAAGGGAAGTGATTTAACTACCATCACACAGCTAGACATAGTCTCATGAGTCTGGTTCCAGGGCCCTCACTGCCACCCAGTAACAAAAGTGAAGGAACATTTTTATAGCTTCTTTAGTGTTAAGCGGTAAAACAATCTTTTAAAATGTTATAAACACAAATAAATAAAGAAAAAAGAGAAAAACTGTCTTTGCCTGTTGAGTTGAAAAGATTTCCAGGGTAAGGTGTTTTATTTCCAAAATTGTTTTGCCTCTTTTGAACAAAGATCTGCATTGGACAAAGCCAAGAACTGATCTGTGAATGGTTCAAGGAATAAGTATTCCATGATGTAGTAGTGCCTTAAAGCAACTATCAGGAAAAATTGAGGAAGTCTTTGAAATAAAAAAGATTACTGGGTGTCCTGTCTAGCACATTTTGGGTTATCTTCATATCTCACTGTCAGATCTATTTTATAACTCTACAAGTAGTAGAATTTTTATAGAAAAGCAAGTTTTCTTATCCTTAGAAAAACAAATTGGTCCCTAGAAATGTGATTGAGTATTATCATGTGGATATTGAGCAACTTTGTATCTATTTTGTACATCATTTTAGCATTCCGGATGGCCTACAAATATATGTTTGAATTTTTCTTTTAACTACTTGTAACACTTTACTTGCCCCCTTGTGCTAAATAAAGTCTTTAACACATGTTTATTTTGTATTTATATGAGAATCATGATCTGCCTCTTTCTTTTTGTTAAGAGTGTCACTTTTTTACACAATTTTAATGTCTATCCTCCATTTACAGTTATACAGAATATACCCAATACATTGCAATAACTTTTTTAAAAGGTACCTTTTAACACAGCTAATAATATTAAAGCAATGTCATTGTAATTAAAATTGTATGATGCAACTGTCTGATTTGAATTTAAATTATACTTGTGTGAGAAAACATTAACCTGTGGTCTATCAGAAAGCTTGTTTCTATTTGGTGTTTTAAAAAGAGTTTTCAGCCAGTCAGTCAGTTCAGTCGCTCAGTCATATCCGACTGTTGCGACCCCAAGGACTGCAGCACGCCAGGCTTCCCTGTCCATCACCATCTCTGGGAGCTTGCTCAGACTCACGTCCATCAAGTTGGTGATGCCAACAAACCATCTCATCCTCTGTCGACCCTTCTCCTCCTCCCTTCTATCTTCCCCAGCATCAGGGTCTTTTCCAAGGAGTCAGTTCTTCACATCAGGTGGCCAAAGTATTAAAGTTTCAGCTTAAGCATCAGTCCTTTGAATGAATATTCAGGACTGATTTCCTTTAGGATGGACTGGTTGGATCTCCTTGCAGTTCAAGGGACTCTCAAGAGTCTTCTCCAACACCACAGTTCAAAATCATCAATTCTTGGGCACTCAGCTTTCTTTACAGTCCAACTGTCACATCCATACATGGCCACTGGAAAAACCACAGGTTTGACTATACAGAACTCTGTTAGCAAAGTGATATCTCTGCGTTTTAATATGCTGTCTAGGTTGGTCATAGCTTTTCTTCCAAGGAGCAAGTGTCTTTTAATTTCATGGCTACAGTCACCATCTGCAACAATTTTGGAGCCCAAGAATATGAAGTCTGTCACTGTTTCTACTGTTTCTCCATCTATTTGCCATGGAGTGATGGAACCGGATGCCATGATTTTCATTTTTTTGAGTGTTGAGTTTTAAGCCAGCTTTTTCACTCTCTTCTTTCACTTTTATCAAGAGGCTCTTTAGTTCCTCTTCACTTTCTGCTGTAAGGCTGGTGTCATCTGCATATGTGAGGTCACTGATATTTCTCCCAGCAATCTTGATTCCAGCTTGTGCTTCATCCAGTCCAGCGTTTCTCATGATGTATTCTGCATATAAGTTAAATAAGCAGGGTGACAATATACAGCCTTGACGAACTCCTTTCCCAATTTGGAACAAGTTTTAGTTCTCAGAAATAAATGTCTGAGAATCAGTAAGTGAGGTACAGGGGAAGAAGTTGGATTTTAGGAATTGACAACAACTGTCTTGTCAAACTACATTAGCCTGACATTTAAAATCTGAGTCATTCATTCTTGAGCATCAGCACATAAATTAGTTCAAAGGAAGATGCTAACTCAGATGTGCTGGCTCCCCGCAAAGTTCTTTTCCTCTACGATAACTACATGCACTGAGGAACCTCTGGGCTCCTGGCTCAGAGCCGCTTTCCGGAGTCTCTTCACAGGGCAGGGATCTCACTTATAGGGCCACAATAGAATTGGCTAAAAGGTGTCCTTGGGCTTCGCAGGTGGTACAGTGGTAAAGAATCTGACTGCCAATGCAGGAGACACAGGCTCTATCCCTGAGTCAGGAAGATACCCCAGAGTAGGAAATGATAACCCACTTCAGTATTCTTGCTTAGAAAACCCATGGACAGAGGCGCCTGGCAGGCATGACTGAGCCTGCATGTGCAAAAGCAATTCAAATTTAGTGTTTGGTTATTTTTCATTTTAATTTGGTATTAAACTTACAGAGTAAAACAAAGAATGCCTCCTCTCTGTATTATTATCACTATTCTTTGCTTGTTTCCTAAATTCTGAAATTGTTGGACCCTTTCCTCTGAAATACTTTACTCTGCATTTCTGAAGTACATGGACAATCTCTTACACAATGTTCAAAATCAGGATATTTAACATGGATACAGTACTGTCCTCTAATTCACAGTCCTTATTTAAATATTATCAGTTGTGCCAACAATGCCCTTCATACATATTTATCTTCCTGTTTCAGGACCAAACTCAGTATATCAGATCATCATTGTTCTTCTCTGTTGTTTAGTCAGTAAGTCATGTCCAACTCTTTGTGACCCCATGGGCTGTAGCCCACCCAGCTCCTCTGTCCATTGGGTTTCCCAGGCAAGAAGAACACTGGAATGGTTTCCATTGCCTTCTCCAGGGGATCTTCCTGGCTCAAGGACTGAGCCCTCATCTCCTGTATTGGCAGGCAGATGCTTCACTGCTGAGCAACCAGGGAAGCCCCATGGCCCGTTGACTTTCCTTTCACTGAGAACAGTTCCTCAGCCTTTGTTTTTCTTTCTTGATCTTACCACTAGCAATGATTACAGGCCAACCATCGTGTAGAACGTCCCCCATTGTGTGATTGGCTGATGTTTCTTTATGACTAGATTCATGGTACACATTTCAAAGTAAAAACAAAAGTGATGCTGTGTCCTGCTGCGGTACTTCATTATCAGGAGGCACATGATTCCAGTTTGTTCTGTTATTGTTTATTTGCTTAGGATAAAATAACTCCTATTTGTTTCATGTATAAAATAGAAAAAGTTAAAATTTCATGATTGATCATGTTCATCAGAAACAAAAAGTGGCCCCTTGACACAAAAATTGGCATTTAGTAAGTATATAAGATACAAAAGAAGTCAATTTAGTACTTTTCTGGAGAATTCCATGGACAGAGGAGCCTCGCGGGCTACAGTCCATGGGGTTGCAGAGAGTCAGACATGACTGAGCAGCTAGCACTTTCCCACTACCACTGTGGAGCATATGCACCATAGAGTAATACGGGAAAAGAATCTAAAGTAGAGTGGATATATGTGTATGTGTAACAGATCTATACTGCTCTACACCCGAAACAACACACTATAAATCAATTATACTCCAATAAAAATTTAAAAGAATAACCATAGAGATTCTTTTTTACTATAATCAGATTTTTTTTCTTTTACAAAGCTGGAGTCTTTCTTGTATTTACATATATCCTTCCTTATTTCCTTCCTTTCTTCCTTCCTGTCTCTTTTTATCTCTCAGTCTTTTTTGCTTTATAGCTATTTTTTCAAAGTAAAATGTTCTTAAAGTACAACTATAAATTAACAGTGCCACTCGTTGCCTATATATATACACAAATCAATTGCAATATGAATGTATTGTAATGTATTGTTGATTGTCCTGAAGTTATGTTTTTAAAAACACCTCCTAAGTTCTGTTGATCTGCACTATATTTACTTTGCAAAGACAAATAGTGGTTGTATTAGCTTTGATTTAAGATAATCTATTTCATTTTGACTTGATCTGAGAAGCAATGAGTATTTAGTCAATACATATAATGTAAGACAATGATTTCACCATGAAAGTCCAATGCAGCAGATTTTTCTATTTTTATAAAATATTAATTTAAAATAGTCAAATATATTTTGCATCCAATAATGTGTAGAATAATAAAATTAGCTTTTCAACATACCATTTTGAGCATATTAAAGAACAAGGCAGTCATAAAATTTTATGCAAATAATCATTAGGAGCCAACTCAGGATATTATATATGACATACCTAAAAGTGAATATAAATTTCATTTCGCTTTCAGGTGGTATCTGGGAATAAATTTCTGATTTAATCAGATACAAGACCTCTGTTTCAGAATTTATAACTAGTTAATATCACCCAACTGGTACAGAGAGTTTTTAACTGATAGAGTTTTACTAAATTTAATTTCTAGCATTTTGAAAACAATTTTGAACTAGATTTTATATACCCACATATCAGTCATCTTTTTTTTATATCAGTCATCTTATCTGAAATTTTTTGCAAATAAGTTTTCAATAAATACAATAAGTGTTTTACTAGAGTCACAAGAGAAAACATTTTCTTTATGCTATAAAGTATAATTTATTTCTCATTAACTGCATATAAATCATATTCACCAATATTTTAGAAATAATTATTTGGAGAAACATTATCTTATAAAGCAAGGAATATGAGGTTCAAAAGTTTTCCAATGCTTTATTTAGTATAGCATTATTCAGATAATACTAAAAAGAGTAGAGTTGCAATGAAATTTTAGTTTGCCAACCTAAAGGAGCATAAATGCATACATATTTATTTCATACATATGCATTTTAATTAAAATTAGCCATGCCTCTTATCACTCTGCCGGCGCAAATACAGTATAACATCCTGGGCAAAGTTTCTTGTGGTTTTCAAGGTTGCATTTTTCTTCTTCTTAATAGACTGAATATATACTAGTCTAAAGAATACAATGACTTTTACAGAGAATGACAATTGTTATAACTAAGTGGGCTTTTTCAGTCATGTAGTGATCCCATCATCTTATTTCAGGCCCATATTCTAGGTTAAGGAGTTGCCCCAAGCTACTCCAGCCATTCCTTTCCCTTGGTCCCCTTCCTCCCAGTTCCTGTGGCCATCACAGTTCATAAGATTTTTACACTGGATGGATGCACCATTGCGTATGGTGTCTTAATATTTTCTCTGCCTTAGGAATAAAGTGGTGCAGGAGGAGGTAAGAATTTAGGTTAGTTACAAGGGTCATCTGGCCTAACAGTCTAGATTTTTTTGACAAGCTGCTCATCTGCTAAAACAATTACAGCAATATCGAGAGAAAGAAGGAGAGTCAGTCAATCCCTGGCCTTGATGATTTTTTTTTTTAATACTAGGAGAAGCTTAAAAATATTTTCTAGGCAAAAGCCATCTCCCTGGATCACTTTAGGAAAGACCCTGGCAACAGAGGAGCTGATGAAATGAGCTCACTGAAATTAGTCATCTGTTCAGACCCTGAAATTCAATTTCCAGGAGAAGTGTCCCCTGTGTGAAGGCTGAGTGTCCCCCATGGAAAATGACTCCTGTAACCTTATTAGAGAAGCCAGTTGAAGAGGCAGCTATGGCTCCCCAAGAAGGCACACACATCATTTGCTCAGTAACCTTTTGAGCAGATCCTTACAGATACCGCCAGTGGGCCAGGAACTGTATGGGCTCCTGGGTATATGGAGGGCTAGACACATTTGCCCTGTTACCTACACAAGCCCTCTTTCTCCTCAGGGGACAGACTGGCAGGATTCCTTTCAAGCAAAGTAAATAGAAAACAATGCAAGTTATGGATCCTAGGGTCAGTTCAGAAAGGTCAAACCAATTCACTGTAAATATGCCTGAAAAGTCAAGGAGGGAATAGAGGATGTAGTGTGTGTGTTTGTGTGTGTGTGTGGTGTGTGTAGTGATGGGGTGGGGGAGAATGGGGCTGAAGATAGAACTAAAGAATATGCTTAAGTCTGAAAAAGTTAACATTTACTGATTTTGCATGAAACTAAGCCCCAGGTTTTGTTATCAGCTAATTTGTGAACTTTTAGGTAGACAGTTTGGAATAAACAAATAATTTCTTCTCTGGCATATTTTTTCAAGTCCAAATATTCCAGCTCCTCTGGAGTTACTGCAGCACTTCTAATTATTTTAAAATTTAGGGCCTGTATCCTGTCAAATTCAGGAGACCATATTAATTAACTCCACCCACAGAAATCCAACTTAGCCATTTTCAGCGAGAAGCAAGACAAAGGCCATTGGGCAGTTCAGTCACTCCATCGCTATAGGGTCCTTCACAGTGCACAAGTCTGATGCAGACACTGTGCTATCCTCGCAGCTTGCTTGGCGGGCGCGCACCCAGATGGAGGGGACGGCTTGGGTAGATTTTTACCAGTGGTCTCAAAGCACCTGCAAGGGCACCTTCAGACTCTTTTTTTTTTTGTACTGAGAAGATCTCTCCATTTATACATCTTTCATTCAGATGAAGACTGTTATCTAAACTATGTTCTTTTGATAATTTATCTAGATTTAAAGTGTTGCTCCTGGGACTTCTCCAGTGCTCCAGTGGCTAAGAGATTATTATTATTATTATATTGTGTGACTGGGATTGGGATTGATTATTATTCACACTCCCATTACAGGGGGCCAGGTTTGATTCCTGGTAAGGGAACTGGATCCCACATACTGCAACCAGACATGGCACAACCGGAAGAGCAAATATTGAAAGAAATAAGCGTTGCTCGTTATTTTCCTCCTGGCTCATGGGGTAGAATTTTGTGTTCTCTTGCTGTGAGGTATCTGAGCTGCCCTCCTCTGCTCCTGCCCACAAAGCTGTGTGAACCCTGGAATCCCGAAAGGAGACCTGCATGCTTCCTGACTCCTGAGCCCTGAGCTCTGGCAGCTGGATGCTTCTGAAGCAAGAGGATCTCAGATCACTTAGGATTCATGCAGGTCACATAAAAAGGTGCTCAACATTGCCAGTCGTTTTTAGAGAAATGCAAATCAAAACTACAATGAGATACCATCTCACACCAGTCAATATGGCCACCATCAAAACCCGCAAACAGTAAACCCTGGAGAGGGTGTGGAGCAAAGGGCGGGGGTGGGGCTGGCGCAGCCTCGGAGGGCAGCGCGGAGCTGCCTGTGAAACGGAACAGAGCTACCGCAGGTCCGCATCCCGCTGCTGGGCGTCCAGCCGGAGAGACACGGCTTGAAGGGACACGTGTCCTCAGTGTTCACTGTAGCGCTGCCTACAGCAGCCAAGACCTGGAAGCAACCTAAAGGTCCACTGAGAGAGGAATGGATAGAGAGATGTGGTACATATATACAATGGAATATTATTCAGTCATTAAAAAGAATTAATGCCATTTGCAGCAACATGGATGGCCAGGGAGACGGTCACACTCAACGCACTAAGAAAGAAAGAGGAAGGCAAATATCATGATACCACTTAATGTGGAATCTAAAAAAAATAATAAAAATGAACTTCTTTACAGAACAGAAACAGACTCATAGTCTTAGAGAATGAACTTATGGTTACTGGGGGTGGGTATGCACACTGCTATATTTAAAATAGATAACCAGCGAGGACCTACTGTATAACACAGGGAACTCTGCTCAATATTCTGAAATAACCCAGCAGGAAAAGAATTTGAAAAAGAGTGTATATATATAACTGAATCAGCTGGTTGTACATCTAAAGCTAATACAGCATTGTTAATAAACTATGCTCCAAAGTGAAAGCAAAAAAATGTTTTTAAAGAATTCATGCAGGGGTCAGGGGCATGGGGGTAATGTGTTCAGCAAGCAGCCAGACTAGGGCAGAGCCCCCTGTTGCAACCCATGCCTAGGTCACTGTATAATTAGGTTGTCCATGGAAAGGGTGACCTTGGCTGTGGCCCGAGAAACTCAGTGTTCCTGGTCCCTGCCTTTTTCCTACACCTCATCCCTAGCTTCCCATTCTGTGAGTCTAACAGCATCACAACTGATTCCTTGTGTTGCTCTGGAGACAGTTTCTGTTGTTCATATTAAGAAGTCAGTTTTCTTTCAAAGATAGTCTGTAGTTAAGGTGATGTCACCCTTTGGGTCAGCCACAGTTGCTTCTCTAATTTTATACTTTGAGTTTTGGACAGGCATTGTGGCTAATGAACCCTGACTGAGTTGAAAATGTCTTGTTCAAAGACAGTTATGTAAGAAGTGTAAGAACCAAGGTTTAGACTTGGGTCTTCCAACTTCAAATCTCAAATTTTTCTCTAAATTTGGTAGCACAAAAATGATTGTTGTGGGGAAAACGTAATAATATTTATCTTATTCTCTCTTTATAGTATAGTTTTAATTTTTTTCTGTCTGAGCCACCAGGGAATCCCAAATAAAAATAATCTATAGAAGCTCCATTTTCCACACTGTCTTTTAGCCAAAACTGTATGTGCTTAACCATCCATAGAAAGGACAAAATACATAATTTAAAGGTATGCGGATGGTTTTCTAGCTAATGTGAATGTAGAAGTAGTTAAGAAATAGAACCAATTTCCTTCTGGACAAAAAATAAGCAAAAACACAAAACAAAGCATAAAAAAACAAACGGACAAGATGGACTAATGAACTTTTATTTTGCTCTTTCTTTTGTTTCTATTGTTCACACCCTCAATCATGTCCGACTCTTTGTGAACCCCTGGACTGCAGCACACCAGGCTTCCCTGTCCATCACTGTCTCCCAGAGCCTGCTCGAACTCATGTCCATCAAGTCAGTGATACCATCCAATCATCTCGTCCTCTGTCGTCCTTTTCTTCTCCTGCTTTCAATCTTTCCCAGCATCAGGGTCTTTTCTAATGAGTTAGTGCTTCACATCAGGTGGCCAATGTATTGGAGCTTCAGCTTCAGCATTAGTCCTTCCAATGAATATTTAGGATTGATTTCCTTTAGGATTGACTGGTTTGATCTCTGCGATCCAACGGACTCTCAAGAGTCTTCTCCAACACCACAGTTCAAAAGCACCAATTCTTCAGTATTCAGCCTTCTTTATGGTATAGCTCTCATCCATACCTGACTACGGGAAAAACCATAGCTTTGACTATACGAACCTTTGTCAACAAAGTAATGTCTCTGCTTTTTAATATGCTGTCTAGGTTTGTCATAGCTTTTCTTCCAAGGAGCAAGCATCTTTTAATTTCATGGCTGCAATCACCATGTGCAGTGATTATGGAGCCCACGAAAATAAAGTCTATCACTGTTTCTATTGTTTCAAAACAGGGCCAACCTCTCGACTGAAGCACTTGTGTCCCTGAGCCTAAGGCATTCAGTTAAGATATGCCCAGATTCCTGACCCCCAGAACTGTGAGCTAATCAATGCTTGTTGCTTTAAGCCACTAAATTTGGGGGTAATTTATTATGCAGCAATAAAGAATGAACACGGAAATTAAAACACAGTTAGCAGCTCTACCTCAGACTTCCCCTCGGTTTGAGAAATATTGTATCACTTCACCACGGTGGAATCTACCTTTTGAGAATAAGAATCTTTATTGAAGATTAAAATTTTATACACAGGCCAGGGCAGAAAATTTAAACAAATGTATGTGCCTCAGAGAAAATTGAGTCATGCAGAGACAGCTATAAAACAGAAGCCATGGGGAAAATATATAGAGGTTCCAAGTCAAGATATAGCTAGAACATATGTGCCTAATATACACAGTTGAATTTCATTTTTGTTCTGGAAATTAAATAAACAGAAGAAAACAAAACAAAATGAACACTCTATTGTTGTCTGAGGTTATATGCATTAGGAAAAAGAATATAAAATCCATCACTTTTGAGGCAAGCAAAAAACTGTAGAACTTAAGTGGGCATGAAACATTTGCATTGTGAAGGTCCAGCTTTTTTCTTTCATTCATTTGCCAACTCAAGAGCATCTGCGATTTTATTAATGATTTCAAGAACTATTATAGATTGCTCTTAATTTAAATGTCAACATGTTCTCTCTATCCTCCAGGTTTTTCCCTCTGTATCACAATCACATTTATTATTTGCACAACCTCTATTTTTCATATTTGAAGAGGCTTCCTGAATTCTGATTTGTCCCTGCATGTACCCCAGTGGCCATGGGGTACATGCTAGTTTCAATTTTCCTCCATGCTAGTTTCAATTCCAGGAAATAGTCTGCCATCATCACCCCTCATAGGAGTGTGAGGACATCTGTGCCCCACAGGTCACACAGACTCTCATCATAAATAAATAAGCCGTTTTATGAAGTTGAAACTGCTTGCCTTTGAATGCATAGTTCTCTGCATACAAGCGTAGCATGGAGTCAGCTCCTCAGGGACCCTCGCAAATGTCCTGGTTGTTCTCGGAGCACGTCGTGTCAAAAGGTCTTATCTTCATATATTTGACAGTTTAGAAATGATGCTTTGTAGCATTTATTTTCCTCTCTTAGCTCTGACTTAGAATGATTTAATCACTTGCCTAATGCGTAGCTTTATTAATTTATAGAAATAACAAGTTTATTCAAAGTCACACTATGACTTTAATCTACCACTGAGAAAAGGCGACTATTAATACTTAGAAAATAACACTAAATAGAAAGCCAGAATTGATTTGAACAATAATACATATATGGGTGTCAATTTCATATTCTCTAGAAATGTATTTGAGCAATGTTTCACACCAATCTTTATTGTCATTTTATTCAGATATTTCGGAATCTCTCCTTAATATTTATGTTGTTCATTTCTAACCCTTAAAACAAACATATACAAACTGCATGTTTGTGTTCATTCCCTTCTCTACATCTGTTATAATTCCATATAGAATATTATGCTCTCTTTAGGATGTCAGATAGTTGCAACAAAAAAATATTGAAAAAAAACTACCTGTTGAGTTAAATACAGACTATGGCTTAATTTTAGTTTCTAAAACTAGATGTGAATAATGGATGTCTGAGACTTTCAAAAACTACACATTCATATGAGTTCTTAATATTAAACTTATCTGTACCCTATTTAAAAGCATAAACAGGTGCATCATCTTTAAAGATTGGGACTGACATTGCAAATTTTACCTCTAAAACAACCACGATAATTTGACACACAAAATTAAGGTTTTGAGTCAATTATGGGAGGAATCTAGAATGAAAAGCATGAATCTAGTGCTTATATTGTAAGCTTCTTAAAGCACTGGAGAGAAATTTGATAAAGTTTTGCTCAAGCATGAGAAAGAACATTCTGGTGACTTAAAAGCACTGAGTGGCTTTAAACATTGAAATGTGTAACAATTGGTCCTCTGAAAGAATCTGATGAAACTTACGTCAAGAATATTGACTTTAGTCATGTATTCTAGATTTTTAGGAAAAAAATATATAGTTTTGGAAATGTTTAAAAAAGAGTCAGACAACTAATGGAATCAAACAAAATTGGTGCTTCCTGTGTGTATTTTGAATTTTACCTGTAATTGCAAATTCCAGGCCCCTCCCAGACGCAACAGCTCTTCATTATCTCTGGAATCATCTCCCAAAACTAACTTGGAGCTCAGTTTACACAGGTGAACCACTCCGTATGCAATCACCATCCTGAGTCTCCCAGACATCACTATGCACTGTAACAGGAGGACTGCTGCTATCCCATTTCACAGGTGGCTAAGCAAAAGCCTGAGGGTTAAGGAATCCGGCAAGATCACTCACACAGTCAGTGAAGGGACCAGGGACCAATCCATGTTCACCTATTCCCAATTCTTGACTCCTATTGCCTCTCCACAGGAAGGCCCTGCAATAATCCATTCACACCATGGGGAGCCACCACAGTTGTATTTGGTCAACAGTGGTAACACCAGCCATTTATTTATTGCTATTTCATGTTCCATGAATTCAATACTTTGCCAAGAAATTCTCCAAACAAAAGTGGGCTGATCACAATCATTGTGAGCCTAAATGGGAAAAGAATCTGGAAAAGAATAGATATATGTATATAACTGAATTGCTTTGTTGTACACCTGAAACTAACACAAGATTGTTAATCAACTACACTTTAATATAAAATATTTTTTTAAAAAAGAAGTCATTGTGTTTCTGTACTCTTCAATTCAGCAAACTGTTTAGTCCCATCATTTAGATATTATCACTTGATTTTGTTCATTCATTCAACAAATATGTACAGACCCCCCTATTCTGTATCCAATCTTGTATTGATTCTGAAGATGTGATGATAAACCAGAAAGAAATGGCCCTACCCATGCAAAACTTTCATTCTAGCCATGAAGATAACCACAACTCAATGAATGCCAGTCACTATTTAACTATCATTGTGAAAGGTCTTAGGAAGGAAAAGTGTCAGATGCTAATTAAACAATATTTGGAACATTCAAGCTGTGATAACTTGAGAGTCAAAGGCAATCATTATAAAATTGTGGGGAGTCCAAAAGTGGCTGCAACTTTTTTCATAAACAGGACACACTCCCCGAGTTTCCCCTTATGCTGCCCAGGCTGTTCCAGGCAAGCACTATATTTTGTTGTTCACTTGCTCAGTCATGTCTGACTCTTTGGGACCCTATGGACTGCAGCACGCCAGGATTCCCTGTGCTACATCTTCCAGAGCTTGTCCAGACTCAAGTCCATTGAGTCGATGATGCCATTCAGTCATCTCATCCTCTGTCGTCCCCTTCTCCTCACGCCTTTAATCTTTCCTAGCATCATGGTCTTTGCCCGTGAGTTGGCTCTTCACATCAGGTAGCCAAACTATTGGGGCTTCAGCTTAAGCATCAGTCCTTCCAATGAATATTCAGGGTTGATTCTTTTAGGATTGACTAGTTTGATCTCCTTGCTGTCCAAGGGACTCTTAAGAGTCTTCTCCATGTAGAAGAATGGGAAAGATTATGTATACCTATTACTGGGAAAATTCAAACTTAAAACATCATAAGCAACCTACTAGATGCATAGAGACCACATTTCTGCAGGCTGATCATGACCCATGACTCAGCAGTGAGGCACTAATGCATGCCTATTCCTGCCCGGTGCAGACCTCCTACAGTGTGGCTTTGGCTTCATGACTCCCATTGGCCCAGCAAACATTTCCCAGAACTGAAGTGAGCTCTGAAAGTCTTAGAATCACCCTTCCTTCCTTTCCCTTTCCTAGTGCCAGACTCCCACCAGGGTTTGCTGTCTCTCCTTGGCTCCTCTCGTCCTTCCTTCACAGACATTCCCCCAGTATCTCTCACACATTTTATTTCATCTTAGTATTTCTTCCCAGAGGACCGACACAGACACAGAGGTTAAAGGCAAAATATAGATTTTCTATTAAAAGAAAACTCATAAGGAAATACTGAAATCTGGTTGATTATATGTGGGTTGAAATCTTTAGAAGGACATGTAAATATGTTTGCAATTTACTTTTAAAGGCATCAAAAATAAGATGCTGTGATGAATAGAAAAATGAATATTTGAATAGGATAATGTACATATAGTAAAATGTTAGCAGTAGGATCAAAGTGATGTGTATGGGTTTTTTCAAAATCACTGCATATTTGGAAATGTTCTGACAAGGCTACAAGGGATGCCTGGGAGCAGGTGTGCTCAGGATGAGGGCACAGCATCGCTGCAAGAACATGATTTGGCAGACTTTGCCCGGGGTGTGTGGCGAGGGGCTTCACCATTGTAGGGCCATTGAGATAAAGAGCAAAATCAGAATGCACCGAACACTGAATACCAAAGACATTCCCACTGGATTTGGCATTTATTTATAGAGCTTCAGAAGCTGTAAGCAAACCTAGACGTGGGCTAAGTCCATTCCTACGTGAAGTGTTCTCACTTCAGGAATCACAGAGGAGATGGCATGACCGGGGGTCTGATCTTCTGCTCCTGATCTTGTCTTCCAGGTGTGACTCTCATCCAGCAAGAACAGTGAGAAGAGGTCCTTTGATGCACCCACTCTCCTCCGTCCTGTGTACTCTGACTGTCTGGGCTATCTCACCTGGCTCATCAGATTAGTATGCTGGGTCATCTTTGCACTGGCTCCACCCATCTGATGAGTCTAGCTTGAGGGTAAGGGCTGAGTTTCCATTGTGTATCCAGGGTTTCCATGGGGATGCCTCAGGCTGTTACAGGGCTTCATTTCCACAAGGGCCTGCAGCTGCCAGACAGTGAGACTCTGTCCTCTGTCCACAAGCTTATGGGCTTCCTGACAGCCTCATCTGAGACAAGCACAGTCTGCTGGTGGCATATTGATTTACATTGGGTAGGGGTGGCCAAAATGTTCGTTCAGGTTTTTCCCTAAGATATTATGGAAAACCCAAATGAACTTTTTGGCCAATCCAATGTCAAGGTTAAGAAGAAGCTAAATTAACCCTGCCTCCTTGCCACCTCCTCTTTGCCTAGGCTTATGAAGGACCTGGATGAGCAGGCTCAGATCACACTCAGCAATGCTGAGCTGCAGCGTGGTGTGAGAGCCTCAACCTCCCTCCTACACTGGTCACCCTTGTAGGCAGCAGGTGGGTTTTGTCATCTTACATGTATTTTAAGGGACTTCCCAGGTGGCACAAAGTGTAAAGAATCTGCCTGCCAATGCAGGAGACACAGGAGATGCAAGTTCAATCCCTGGGTTGGGAAGATACCCTGGAGGAGGAAATGGCAACCCTCTGCAGTATTCTAGCCTGGAGAATTCCATGGACAGAGGGGCCTGGTGGGCTTCAATCTGTGGAGTCACAAAGAGTTAGAGACAATTGAGCATGCACACACACACAAATGTATTTTTTAAATTGCCACCAGCATCCTCCCAGCCATCAGTCAGGGCTCAGAAAATGGTGCTGAAGGAAGATGTGCCGGCAAAGCAAGGCAGGTCTTTGAGCAGCACGATTGCTGGAGAGCAAATTGACCCACTGCAAAGTTCACCCCCTTTCTCACAGAAGGTAGTTCTGCTCATTGGTAAGTTTGTTCCTCATTCATACAAATGCTCCACCAAGTTACGCTGGAAGACAACTAAAGAAAGACATTTTCATGGCAAGATTACCTCATCAAAATCCTCCCATGGTGATGTCTGAGTCAATGGCCCCATTCACACATTTGAAATCAATATCCTGAAGATTGACAAGGACACAAAAAACTATTGGGGATGGAACACAGAGGGGTTTGGTAAAAGCAGACAAAGCTGTTAACTGGAAACTTTCTTAGAGATTTTATGCCCTAACTGTGACTCTTTGGGAGGTCAAAAAATAAATAATAATCAATCAAAGCCACCTCCTCCTAGCCAGGAGATTTGGAAATAATAGACAGTGGATTTCATGCTGCTATGAAAATTACTGGAAAAGAAAACTAACATTTCAGCACCGCCTTTACACACACACACACACACACACACACACACACCACCAAGCCAGCCTGTGGTCTCTGTCACTAGAGGGGCTGAACTTCATTGCCCAGGGATGAGAGAAAGAAGGGACCATGTAACGAAGGACTTTCTCAGGACTGATAAATGTGAGCCCAACCTCTCTAACACACAGGGCTGGATCTCAGCATGATGCTATAGAAATCTCCTAAACCATACAGTTACGAGATATTCCCAGTCTGTAACACTATTCCTATACATTGATGTTTCACATACTTAAAGAAATTCATAACAGTATATTTTTGTAGTTGTGGTGGCAAGTCACTTTAGTCTTGTCTGACTCTTTTTGACTGCGTGGACTGTAGCATACCAGGCTCCTCTGTCCTTGGGATTCTCCAGGTAAGAATACTAGAGTGGGTTGCCCTTTCCTTCTCTAGGGAATAGAGTATTCTGAGTATATTTTAAAGTTTTGCAGGAAAATTTTAGGCTCTAAAGTTAAAAACATCCTTTGAAATCATATATGAAATATGAAAGAAGTAGGGAAACATGGCATACATACAAGGTTCGACTCCAAGTAATCATCATGCTCTGACTAGACCTGAATGTAGATGATCACTCGTGTCAATCATGAAGATCCAGGTGAAATAAAGTTGTATAAAGAACGCACTGTGCATGCATGCTAAGTCGCTTCAGCCGTGTTCAACCCTTTGCAACCCTGTGGAACATAGCCTGCCAGGATCCTCTCTCCATGGAACTCTCCAGGCAAGAATACTGGAGTGGGTTGCCATGCCCTCCTCCAGGGGATCTTCCTGACCAAGGGATCGACCCCGAGACTCCTGTGGCTCCTGCATCTTAGACAGATTCTTTACCATTAAGCCACTAGGAAAGCCCAAAGAACACACTGCTATATATAAAATGAATAATCAACTAGCCTACTGTAGAGAACTCTACCCAATATTCTGTAATTACCTATATGGGAAGAGTTAGTTGCTCAGTTGTGTGCAACTCTTTCGACTCCATGGACTGTAGCCCATCAGGCTCCTATGTCCATGGGATTCTCCAGGCAAGATACTGGAGTGGGTCGCCATTCCCTTCGCTAGGGGATCTTCCCAACCCAGGGATTGAACCCAGGTCTCCCACACTGCAGGCAGATCCTTTACCACCTGAGTCATCATATGGGGAAAGAATCTGAAAAAGAATGGGTGTTTACACATGTATAATTGGATCACTTTCTTGTATGCCTGAAACTAAAACAATACTGTAAATCAGCTATGCACTGTGCTCTAAACGCAGTTGCTCAGCTGCTCAGCTGTGTCTGACTCTGCGACCCCGTGAACCAGAGCCTGCCAGACTCCTCTATTCATGGAATTTTCCAGGCAAGAATACTGCAGTGGGTTACCATTTCCTTATAAAATAAAACTTAAGTTTTAAAAAAAGAACTCATAGAAAGACTGCTGTATTTTCAGCCCTGCAGTATTCAGCCATACACTGGTGTCCACACTATATGTGTGGTCTCCTCCTATCTTCATGTGTGTCTCCCAGCCATCTCACCTGAGCCCCAAGAGCATGGCTCTGGACTCAGACCAGGTCAAACTGCATCACGGTGACCTCCAGGGAACATGACTCTGGGTGCCTCTGCATGTCTGCATTGAGTGATCGTGCAGGCATCCTCCTTTTCTGGGCTCATTCAGGTTGTTTAATGCCAATCAAGTCAATTATATAGAATCAACCCTGCGAATCCTGCTGTCTATGAATCTCAAAATAAGACCCATCTCAAGCTTGATTTCAGTTCTTACAGTTAAACTTTACCTGTCTTTAAAATCACATGGCAATATTGGTTAATTTAACACAAATAGCATCAGCTAATTGAACTCAAGATGGTATTGTATCCTTCTGACATTTGGTATTCCTTTTCTTTTTTTCATTGTTTTCACAGCGTACACTAACAACCTTTGTTTAAACTTTCATGCTAGCCATATATAGTCACATACCTGTTCACCTAAAGTTCAGCTGCATTTCTTTCTCTCGGCCAATGTGGTTTGTCATTTCTTCCCTAAATTTCCAAAGAAATTAATTATACCTCTTTATAATTAGCTCAGGTTTTATGTTTAAATAAATAGTACTTATATATTTTTATAACATATTAGATATAGCTTAACTTTACACATTCCTCACAAATGTTATCTCTGTAATAATAACATTCATAATATATGTAAATATATTAATGTTATTTGCAATCTGGATCTCAGTTTCTTGTCCAGACTTCCAAAGACACCACTAGGACTTGTGGTTACCAATCTGACTCTTCAAGATTCCCATTTCCATACTCTGTCTTTTAAACAACAAATTCTGCACTCGAGCTGGTTTTTGTGACTTACATTTTCTTCATCTGTCAATCAAAGACATCTCTCAGGCACTGTGAACACCTTTACTATCTCCGTGACTCATCTCTTGCCCACAGTCCCAGCCTCAGCACCGGCCTCTTCCTTCCAAAGCCCCAAATGTCAGAACTGAGCACCACCTCAGATGTCAGAGTGCTGTACATCCCTCTGCCAATCCCTAAACCTAACCCTCCAGAAGAATTTCCATGACTGCATCATTCTTTCCAGGTAATTGTCCCCTGTGACATGTTCCTTAAAAAAAGAGATCTCAGAGTTTAACACACACCATGCTGAGCAGCTTCTGGAGTTTAGTCTCTGAACTGCCAGCCATTTCTCTTCAATGGAGAAATCGAGGGTTAAAGTTTGAATATATTCCTCTTAAGTATTTTACCAGATAACACTAGTTTCACAGGATAGCTTAGTTCTCAGCTTGAGCGGGAGAACTTGAAGAGCTTGTTTTCCTCGCAGAAGGAAAACGCTGTGAGGGCATGGAGGCGCTCTCTCTGGCAGTCAATGACTATGAAGGAAAACCTCCATGAGAAAGAAATCCTCAGCAGCACCAGCAGTTAGTGGTGAGAAATAAACACTACTGCCGTTCTTTTCCCAAACAAGTATTGATCGATAATCCCATAAGCAATCTAACACATAAGTCTTGAGTGAAAGTTATGCACCTGGAAATGTGAAGGGAAGGCTAAGGAGACCGCTGCTGCAGCAGAGCAGGGTGCACACCTGCCCAGCCACGTCTGCTCTTCGCAGCCCCACTGACGGTAGTTCTCCAGGGCCCTTGCCCAGGAAATTTTCCAGACCAGACTCCTGGAGTGGGGTGCCATTTCTTACTCCAGGGGATCTTCCTGGCCCAGTGATTGAACCAGCATCCCTTGCATCTCCTACATTGGCATGCAGATTCTTTATCACAACACCACCTGGGAAGCCCTGGGATTGGGAAGTCTGGAGACATACCTCCTAGGGGGTTAGGGAGAGGAAACAGCAGTGAATCCGCAGACTCCCGCTATTATCTTCTTTTCAGTCCTGTTAGAAGCCAAGAGAGTAACTCAACTCTGTTGTTGTTGTTCAGTCTCCTAGTCACGTCTGAATCTTTGCCACCCCATGGACTGCAGCATGCCAGGATTTCCTGTCCTCCATTATCTCCCATAGTTTGTTCAAACATGTCCATGGAGTCGGTGATGACATTCAACCATCTCATCCTCTGCCGTTCCCTCCTCTACCTGCTTTCAATCTTTCCAGCATCAGGGTCTTTTCCAAAGAGTCAGCTCTTCACATCAGATGGCCAAGGTATTGGAGCTTCAGCTTCAGCATCAGTCCTTCCAATGAATATCCAGGATTGTTATCCTTTAGGGTTGACTGGTTTGATCTCTTTGCTGTCCAAAGGAATCTCAAGAGTCTTCTACAGCACCAAAGTTTAAAAGCATCAATTCTTCAGCACTCAGCCTTCTTTGAGCTCAAGTTAGTATAAGAAAAAGATGCTCTCCAATACTCTGGCTCAGAGATACCAAGGAATTACCAGGGTCTGCATTGGAGAAGGAAATGGCAACCCACTCCATTGTTCTTGCCTGGAGAATCCCAGGGATGGCAGAGTCTGGTGGGCTGCCATCTATGGAGTCACATAGAGTCAGACACGACTGAAGTGACTGAGCAGCAGCAACGGATCAGACTCAGGCAAAATCCTCTGTGAGATGCTCTTTCTCTCTGAGCACCTGTAATCTAATATCCATGACTACATACCATGACTATCTATCTATTTAGGAGAGGAAAAACCTCTTCTAGGCATCTTGATGTTTTTACCTGCAAGTTCAGCTGACTATCTATCTATTTAGGAGAGGAAAAACCTCTTCTAGGCATCTTGATGTTTTTACCTGCAAGTTCAGCTCAGCTCAGCTCAGCAACTGAAGTATTTTCTGAGGTCCCCCTAAAAGAGTCATGAGAAGAGAAAAGACCTTAACTCAACCCACATGCCAATATAACTGAATTTTGTAAGTCAATCTCTTCGAGGAGAAGAAAGGATTTAAAAAATACCTTCTAACTTCAAATAACCACAAGGACCCCCATCTTCACATTAACCTACTCTCTGGGCTCAGGCTCAGATCCTGTCATGGTTCTAGAAATCTTTAAAAGGAGAGAGGATGTATTCACTCACACACAGTATTTGTATTTCTCTTGATCAAAAGCGAATATCAAGAAAAGATGTCAATATTGTACCTGAGAGAATTGCATGCCCACAAAGAAAGTGAGAAGTAATGTGTTGACTTAGAAATTTGCTTTTGGAGCACATGCTACCACAAAAGATGATTTTTAGAAGATACTAGCATTTGAGTCAGACAGGCATGGGTTTTAAAGCCACTTCAGCCCCTTTCAGCTCCACAACTTAAAATGGCTAAGCTCTCCTAGCTTTCACATTATCTACTGAGGGACAGTCTGTTCTCCCCAGAGTGTCCTCATGAAAAATAACTAAGCCCCCATGTTTAGTATCATGGGCTTTAGCACAAGTGAGACCATTTGGGGCCTGTAGCTTTCTCTTTGGGGGCCTCCCAGCTGGCTCAATGGAGGAGGAAAGGTCACCCCACTCCAGTATTCTTGCCTGGAAAATCCCATGGACAGAGGCGCCTGGCGGGCTGCAGCCTGTGGGGTCACAAAGGCTGAATATGACTGAGCGTCTGAGCACACAGCTCTTTTTAGCAGTGCATGCAAACGTAAACTGACGCTTGGTATCAGTCTGTTATGATCACTGGGGTGCATTTTTGAAATAGTTGGAGAGTGATAAAGTCTGGACTGAGCAAAGTTAAGTGTCCTCTCAAAGATGAAGTTTTACTCACAAACTCACAATGAGATTATGCCCCACCCACAAGAAATCTAGCTTAATTTGTTTGGGATGTGTACCCTGTCAATACTTTTTGAAAAGTTCCCCCAAGTGGTTTTAACAGGCAGAAAATGTCAAAAATCGTTGTTCTAACTAGCAGAACAAATCAATCAAACTGAAACCAAAAAGCAGGCTAGGACGCAATACAACTAGGCTGGGAGAGCCCATCCCACTTGTAACTTATAAATATCCTGCAGTGAGTCTCCTCAGGGTCCAAATCCCCCAAAAGGTGTCCTGGCCTAAATATAATCCCTTCTTTTCTTTTGCTAATTTCTCTCATACCCCCACTCTTCTTCCCATAAAACCTTTCCATTTTGTGTAACCTCTTACAGGGCCCTTCTAGTTGCTAGATGGCCCTAGTCAAAAATTGATGAATAAAACCAATGAGATCTTAAAAAAAAAAAGTCCCTATGTGATGAATACTTAGCAAAAGGACTGGTTACAACATGTGAACTCACAACTGTCACCCTCCCCATCTGGGAAGACGGGTGAATGTACTCGTGATTTCTGCTCTTGTCCTTGAGAATATAAGTGAAAGTGAAGCTGCTCAGTTGTGTCCAACTCTTTGCGACCCCATGGACTGTGTAGCCCACTAGGCTCCTCCATCCATGGGATTTTCCAGGCAATAGTACTGGAGTGGGTTTCCATTTCCTTCTCCAGGGGATGTTCTCGACTCAGGGATCGAACCTGAGTCTCCTGCTTTGTAGACAGACGCTTTACCATCTGACCCACCAGGGAATTCAATTTCCCTGGATATTTGAAAGTTGATCTTGTATTTCCTTCCATACAGGACATCTCTCTGTTAAACACACACATAGGAAGCTAAATGGTTATAATTGACCAAATAAAAATGCATTTCTGGAATAAGACCACCACTGGAAGCAGCTAGTAGCAGTTAATATCCTAGGAAGAGAAATAGAGGACAAATTTGAGAATAGTTTCAAAATAAAGAATTAAAATGCTAAACAAAGTCCCATCAATTCTCTGTTAGAAATTTATATTTTATGTGTAATGGAATATGTTCATGCAAGAATACTAGAGTGGGCAGCCATTTCCTTTTCCAGGAAATCTTCCTGACCCAGAGATCAAACCCAGGTCTCCTGTATCACAGGCAGGTTCTTTACCATCTGAGCCACCAGGGAAGCCCCAATAGAATTTGTTCAAAGCATAATTGTTTTGCTAATTGTAAAACACTATTGATGCTCAGTAGAGCTATATTTTCATAAAGATAGCTGTCAACTATATTGCATATGATTTCAGCACATTGCTGAATAATGTAATTATTACCCATTTTAAACTGTATGAGTGTGTGTGTGTGTGTGTGGATGTACACATGAAAATCATATTCTAAAACTGGGTAAAGTGTCCCGAATATCCCCAAGGAATTGTTAACTCCATGAAGCGATGCTGCAATAGGCTTTGTGATTTCATTGTGAAGCTGTCGTCTTGGCAACAGACTTCGTTATTGCTGCTGTTTAGTCGCTTAGTCATGTTCAACTCTTCTGTGACCCCATGGACTGGAGCCCGCCAGGCTCCTCTCTCCAGGGGATTTCCCAGGCAAGAATACTGAAGTGAGTTGCCATTTCCTTCTCCAGGAGATCCTTCTTGACCCAGGGATCGAACCTGCATCTCCTACTTGGCAGGAGGATTCTTTACCACCGAGCCACCGGGGAAGCCCAGCCACAGACTTAGAGATATTAAATCTCGGTATGTTTCCAAATGGATGTAAGAAGATATTACAAAGGTGGAAGCATGCAGGCGAGACTCTAAATGCTACATAGGGATCTATTTTCTCCCATGCGCTTTTATTAATTGGAAGCTCTTTTTCTTTAATGCAGTCTATTCTCTCTATAGTTTTGCACACATATACAAAATCCATTAACAGAAGTCTTTGTATGAGAAACTAATTAAATTTCTAATGTGCTCAAGTAAGAAATATGATGACTACATATACATAAAGTCCATTTTTGATAAAATTAATTTGAAAACAGAAATAACAGATGTGACCTAATAAAAACATTACTTGAAAGCTTAGATACAAAAGTACTGATTGTCATAACTTTAAACTTATTAAATACCAGTGATTAATAATGAACTTATTTTTTGAAATTCAATCTAGGCTTTCTAATTTTAAATGGTGAATTAAAGATGTATGTAGACACGTTTGTCTCTTTTCTCATTTTCCTTCCAAAGTCCTATTGAAATTAGAGTAAAAATGGACAGAGGGATCAAACCTGTAATTGTTCTGTCAGCTGAAATATTGATGAATTCCTGGTACACACTAGAATCTGTAGCCAGGAAGTGCGATGACACAGCTGAACACAACCCCCACACCCTAACACACACCTCTTGCCTAAGCAGGTGGATTGTGCTAAACAGGGATGGAAGAAACCTTGGAGGAATTAAAGGACTGTTTTAAGAATCTGCCACAACAGCACCACCTTTACTTCCTCCAACATGGAAATAACTGACCACAGAAGTATTTACAAGAGGCTAAACCAGAAAGCAAGTAAATTAGAGTGAGTCCCTCAGAAATTAGCCAAGCCCAGATGAGACCAGTTAATCTCCAGCCTCAAAGCTCAGGAAGCAGTAAGGAGTACTGTTTTAAGCCACTGAGCTTTGAGGTGGTTTATTGTTGCAGTGATAGCTAAGCAACATACAATTTGTAAATTTGTAGAGCCCACTTGATCTTATTGAAATCAGTGATCCCAGAGGCAGCATAGCCTGACCTCAGGGACATTTGCTACTCTTGACTTTATAAAAATATGAGATGTGTGCAATTAAGCACCCTGCATTCTGTGGTTGGAATGGGCTGATGTTGGTGTTACAGCACCCAAGGGCGTACAAGGAAGACACAACCAGCAAACCGAATCCACTGAAATAAACAGATTCACATGAAAAATTCAACTCAGTTGCCTGAAAAGATGTATTGACAACAGGCCAATATCAGACTGTTAAAAATAAGACCAATGACTATTCAATCTCAAATGAACTTTCATTTCTAGCATTCATTTTATGCTAAAATTACAGACTTTACTTATAAAATTTATGATTCAAGAGAACAAATAAAACAATTCTTAATTTAAGGATCAAATCATTCAGTGTGACAACTACTCTAAGCAAGCATTTTATTTGCATTATATGTCCAAGAATGGTGCACAAACACATGTTCAAAACCTTGCTTCCTCTAACTCATGTTAATTAAGTTCCGGCTGTCTTGACATTTACATCTGGGGACTCATGTTTATGGCTCAAGCTAAGTTTTCATAAACTGTAATATTTCCCTTGGCTGTGAAATTTTTTAATCTTTCATGACTGACACTTTTATTAATATAAAGTCCAGGTCTTTTATAAAGCTTTATTAAATTCATCCAAATTGCATATATTTATATCTGTATTTTATATTAAATATCTTATAGGAGCTAAAAATAAAGGATGGCCTTGTGCATCTAGCCATGGTAAAATAATTCAATTCATTTGAGTTTTATTTCCATGCTGTCAGTTTCAGTAAAGGCAAAATATAGACAATCTTATTTGAAACTAATTAAAGGCTCAAAAATATTTCTACTACATCACTATGGAAAATCAATGTACATGTACAGTATAAAACTTAAGAGTAGCTCTTAATTTCCTATGAAAAACATTCACAGCTATTATTATTGCTAAGTCATGTCCAACTCCTTGCAATCCCCATGGACTATAGCCTGCCAGGCTTCCCTTTGCTTCACTGTCCCCTGAGTTTGCTCAAACTCATGTCCACTGAGTCAGTGATGCCACCCGACCATCTCATCCTCTGTCGTCCCCTTCTCCTCCTGCCCCCAGTCCCTCCCAGCATCAGGGTCTTTTCAAATAAGTCAGCTCTTCGCATCAGGTGGCCAAAGTATTGCAGCTTCAGCTTCAGCATCAGTCCTTCCAATGAATATTCAGGGTTGATTTCCTTTAGGATTGACTTTGCTGTCCAAGGAATTCTGAAGAGTCTTTTCCAGTGCCACAGTTCAAAAGTATCAATTCTTTGGTGCTCAGCCAAGAACTATGGTCCAGCTCTCACATCCATACATGACTATTGTAAAAATGATAGCTTTGACTATCTAGACTTTTGTCAGCAAAGTGATGTCTCTACTTTTTAATATGCTGTCTAGGTTTGTCATAGCTTTTCTTCCAAGGAGCGAGGGTGTTTTAATTTCATGGCTGCAGTTCTACTTTTAGGAAATCCTGGGTTGAAAGTGTCCAGTCCTGCAGCAGGGGGGCAGCACTCCTGCTCCCCAGACCAGTCCAGTTCATGGAACTGGTCACAGTCACGGGGTAGGAGGCATTTTCCAGACCACTATTTTCATAGACGATAGTTCTCCATGGTAGTACTTCTTCAAGACAATATGAATTCAAAGCCCTTTTTTCCCTGAGAGAATAAGTTAGTGCTCAGGAGTCCTGTATCCCAGTCAAGTGAAGGATATGTGATCTTCCTGGTCTCTCTTTCCAATCCAGAAGTCATTTGTCCTGAGGGTCCAGGGAACTGGAGTCATGTGGTGACTTGCTTCCACGACACTGCTGGCCCCCAGACTTTGCCACTCTACAGCCTCTGATAATGAAGTAGAAGGTCTGGGGGAGGAGTCAGGAGGTTTTAAAAGTTACAATATTGTAAAGTAATTAGCCTCCAACTAATATAAATACATGAAAAAGAAAAAGAAAAAAAAAGTTACTTGCCTGAAGAGAAGGATCCAGTAAGTACATCTCTAAAAACACTCCAATAACATCTTTCAATAAAATTTCTGCTTACTAGGTAAATTATAGGAACAGAAGCATAAAAGATATTTTAGTAAAATTCTTATATTTCATCTTTCTAATATCATTATGCTTTACAAAAATTTATCATGTCCTGTATAGAAATTATTTGATTTTTATGTATTCAATTCCTTACAAATCTGTCTATACTTAACCAAGACTCTGAGCCATTTTCCTTCCTGTCTCAGCATTTATATTCCCTGCTCTTTGATAAGGTTCTATGTGCCTGAGTCACAGACAGGCATCTTTTAAATGTTTTCTGAAGTATATTCTGCCTTAAATTTAAACAACAGTGACAGCAAACCCCACCTAAGTGGTGAAAATCTGACAAAGGTAAAGCAGGTGTATAAACCTGGTCTATGACAGCTGCAGAAGTAGCCAATTAATTTGTCTTTCAGTTTTCTAGGATTCAGTGCAAAGAGGAATGAGTCCTAGCCACAAGGCTGCCCTGTGATGTGACCAGATCCCCAGATGGGGTACCAGGCTCTTGGCCTATTCTCAGATAAATGCACCCCATGAGGGCCTCACAGAGTGAACCCTGAGTATGACACTAAGCAACATTTTAAACAGAAGGGTATATTCATGGAGTTGCTCCTTTAAAAATCTTTCAAAGCTAGATGATGGTAATAATGCAGACGTGTGTTTCAGAAAAAGCTGCTCTCTGCTGGGGCCCAAGCATTGTTCACACATTATTTATTTCATCTGATGAAAGTGGCATTAAGCTCACACTTTATCCTGCTTCATTGAAAATTAAATTAGGGGATCAAGAAAAACCTAGGAATTAACATTCCTATAGAGCATCCTTAACGATTATTGTTTTCATCAAATTTAATTTTATTCAAAAACAACAGAAGTAAATTCATATCAAGTGTCCTGAACAGAACCTGATGTGATGGTACTCCATCCTGCAGTGGGCAAGGGGACCCCTATGACTCATCAGATGGCTGAGCTCAGGAAAAGACTGGAGCTCTTTTAAGAGGAGAATACCAGACAAGGATTCAGGTCTGTGCGTGGAGACCACTGAGGACCTGTGGGCAGAATCCAGATTTTCTGCAAAACAGTAATCACAGAGCTGCTTCAGAGCAGGATCACATGATGGAGACAAGCAGGTTATGTACCATAGGACGTAGCTGCTAGTATCAGCCCAATGAGATGTGTGTGAGGGCAAGAAAACAAATGTATGATTAGACATGAGAATTTTCCATAAAACTTTATAGGATCAGGGAAACTTCCTGGTTTATTCAGGATTAAAAGGTTAGAATCATTAACAACATCAGACTTTAAAAATTTCAGAGATCATAAAACACTCGGTCACACACGGAGAATTAAAGTACACACACACTGGAGAAATGTAGTGTTGCCAAATTCTCTGGCCAAATAAGGCCACGGAAGACCTTTAACACAAGCATACGTCTCTTTATTGTTAAATTTTAAATTTATTAACTTATAATTGATGTGCAATATAATATTTGTTTTGGTATTCAACATAGTGATATCCTATTTTTATACATGATGGAATGATCACCACAGTAAGTCTAGTTACCATACTATGTTATTACAGAATTATTGACTGTATTCCCTATGGTAGACATTACACCCCACCCCGCACTGCTCTGACAACCACCACTCCTTTGTTCACTGTATCTACTAGTCTGTTTCTATTTTGTTAAGTTTCCATGTTTTGTTTTTCAGATTCCACATATAAGTGAAATCATATGGTACTTTTGTTTGCCTAACTTCTTTCACTTAGCATAATACCCTCAAGATTCATCCACATTGACTTTATGGATTACAGAGTCACAATTGACAATCACATTGTCAATAAGCTGGTACTGACTGTACCAGCTTATATTCCCACCAACAGTACACAGGATTTTCTTTCCTTCACACCTTAACATTTGTTATTTCTTGTCCATTTGACAACAGTCAATCTAGCAAGTATCTAGTCATATTTAATTATGGTTTTGATTTGCATTTCTATGATGATCAGTAATGTTGAACATTTTTTCTTATGCCTATTGCCCACCTATAACTTCTTCTTTGGAAAAAATATCTATTCAGGTTCTCTGCCCATTTTAAAACTATGATTGTCAGATTGTTGCTGTTGTTGTTATTTGAGTTGTGTAAGTTTATTACATGTTTGGAGTGTTCATTTCACTGAATTTGTAAACACCTCTCATTCACTAGGCTGTTTCTGTTTTGGTGATGACTTTCTTTGCTTTGTGAAAGCTTTCATATAGTTTGATATAGTGCCATTTATTTATTTTTGCCTCTGTTGCCCTTATCTGAGGAAATAAATCCAGAAAGAATATTGCTAAGACTGCTACCATGGAGCATAATGCTTATGCTTTCTTTTAGGAATTTTACAGTTTCATGTCTTACATGTTTAAGTTTTCTAATACATCTTGAGTTTCTTTTTTCATAAGATATAATAAATTGTCAACTTTCCTTATTTTATATGTGGCTGTCCAGTTTTCACTACAGCATTTATTGAAGAGACTATCTTTGCATACTCTTGCCTTCTTTTTCTGAAGGCAATGGCACCCCACTCCAATACTCTTGCCTGGAAAATCCCATGGACAGAGGAGCCTGGTAGGCTGCCGTCCATGGGGTCACTACGAGTCGGACACGATTGAGCTTCACTTTCACTTTTTACTTTCACGTATTGGAGAAGGAAATGGCACCCCACTCCAGTACTCTTGCCTGGAGAATCTCAGGGATGGGGGAGCCTAATGGGCTGCCGTCTATGGGGTCACACAGAGTCGGACACAACTGAAGCGACTTAGCAGCAGCCGCAGCAGCGGCCTTCTTTTTCATAGATTAATTGACCTTATAAGTGTGGGATTATTCATTGGCTCTCTACTCTCTTCCACTGATCTATATGCCTGTTTTTGTGTCAATATGATGTTTTTGATTACTATAGCTTTGTAGTACAGTGTGAAATCAGAGGGCATTCTGGAATCACCTTGACAGGCTGGCTAGAGCCCCAGGTGCTTATGAGACTGCTGCCCTTCGCTGGGGCTTGGAGCGAGTGAGTTTGTTCTCAAGATCTGTAGGAGCAAAGTCTAGTTTTCTAAATCCCTCCAGATGTCCCATATTTAGGCCCTGCTGATTTTTGAAGCCAGATATTATGATTACTCATCTTTCCAGTGCATGTCTCCAGGACTGGGGTGCCCAGTGTGGGACCCAGACACCTCACTCCTCAGGACAGAACCCGATGTGTGTGACATCCCCTCCCGCATGTGGGTTGCTTCACCAGGGATGTGGGTCCTGATTAGATTGTCTCTCTCCCTCCTACCAATCTCAGTGTATGTGTGGGGGTGCGCATGTGTCTTTCTTTACATTCTTAGTTGTTCAGTTGCTCAGTCATGTCCAACTCTTTGTGACCCCATGCCACAGCACACCAGGCCTCCCTGTCCATCACCAACTCCTGGAGTCCACCCAAACACATGTCCATTGAGTCGGTGATGCCATCCAGCCATCTCATCGTCTGTCGTCCCCTTCTCCTCCTGCACTCAATCTGTCCAGCATCAGGGTCTTTTCCAGTTAGTCAACTCTTCGCACGAGGTAGCCAAAGTAAGGAGTTTCAGCTTCAGCATCAGTCCTTCCAATGAACATCCAGGACTGATCTCCTTTAGGATGGACTGCTTGGATCTCCTTTCAGTCCAAGGGGACTCTCAAGAGTCTTCTCCAACACCACCGTTCAAAAGCATCAATTCTTTGGCTCTTAGCTTTCTTTATAGTCCAACTCTCACATCCATACATGACCACTGGAAAAACCATAGCCTTGATTAGATGAACCTTTGTTGACAAAGTGATATCTCTGCTTTTTAATATGCTATCTAGGTTGGTCATAACTTTCCTTCCAAGGAGTAAGCGTCTTTTAATTTCATGGCTGCAATCACCATCTGCAGTGATTTTGGAGCCCAGAAAAATAAAGTCTGACACTGTTTCCCTGTTTCCCCATCTATTTCCCATGAAGTGATGGGACCAGATGCCATGATCTTAGTTTTCAGAATGTTGAGCTTTAAGCCAACATTTTCACTCTCCTCTTTCACTTTCTTCAAGAAAGCTTGTGCTTCCTCCAGCCCAGCATTTCTCATGATTTACTCTGCATATAAGTTAAATAAGGAAGATGACAATATACAGCCTTGACATACTCTTTTTCCTATTTGGAACCAGTCTGTTGTTCCATGTCCAGTTCTAACTATTGTTTGCTGACCTGCATACAGATTTCACAAGAGGCAGGTCAGGTGGTCTGGTATTCCCATGTCTTTCAGAATTTTCCACAGTTTATTGTGATCCACACAGTCAAGGGCTTTGGCATAGTCAATAAAAAAGAAATGTTTTTCTGCAACTCTCTTGCTTTTCGATGATCCAGCAGATGTTGGCAATTTGATCTCTAGTTCCTCTGCCTTTTCTAAAACCAGCTTGAATATCTGGAAGTTCACGGTTCATGTGTTGCTGAAGCCTGGCTTGGAGAATTTTAAGCATTATTTTACTACCGTGTGAGATGAGTGCAATTCTGCAGTAGTTTGAGCGTTCTTTGGCACTGCCTTTCTTTGGAATTGGAATGAAAATTGACCTTTTCCAGTCCTGTGGCCACTGCTGAGTTTTCCAGATTTGCTGTCATGCTGAGTGCAGCACTTCCACAGCATCATCTTTCAGGATTTGAAATAGCTCCACTGGAATTCCATCACCTCCACTAGCTTTGCTCGTAGTGATGCTTTCTAAGGCCCACTTGACTTCACATTCCAGGATGTCTGGCTCTAGGTGAGTGATCACGTCATTGTGATTATCTGGGTCATGAAGATCTTTTTTGTACAGTTCTTCTGTGTATTCTTGCCACCTCTTCTTAATATTTTCTGCTTCTGTTAGGTCCCAATTTCTGTCCTTTATTGAGCCCATCTTTGCATGAAATGTTCCCTTGATATCTCTAACTTTCTTGAAGAGATCTCTAGTCTTTCCTACTCTATTGTTTTCCTCTATTTCTTCACATTGATCGCTGAGGAAGGCTTTCTTATCTCTCCTTTCTATTCTTTGGAACCCTGCATTCAGATGGGTATATCTTTCCTTTTCTCCTTTGCTTTTCACTTCCCTTCTTTTCACAGCTATTTGTAAGGCCTCCTCAGACAGCCATTTTGCTTTTTTGCATTTCTATTTCTTGAGGATGCTCTCGATTCCTGTCTCCTGTACAATGTCACAAACCTCCGTTCATAGTTCATCAGGCACTGTCTATCATATCTAGTCCCTTAAATATATTTCTCACTTCTACTGTATAATCATAAGGGATTTGATTTAGATCTTCCCTGAATGGTCTAGTGGTTTTCTCCACTTTCTTCAATTTAAGTCTGAATGTGGCAATAAGGAGTTCATGATCTGAGCCGCAGTCAGCTCCCGGTCTTGTTTTTGCTGACTGTATAGAGCTTCTCCATCTTGCCTGGAGAATCCCACTGACAGAGGAGCTTGGTGGTCTACAATCTGTAGGGTTGCAAAGAGTCAGATGCAACTGAAGTGACTTAGAACGCATGTGTGTGATGACATATTTTAGTGTTTTATTTCAATTAAAACCATTTTAAAAAGATATTTTATTTCTGATAAAATAAAGCCTGAAAATTTTCTATTGCCTACCATGTTTGGGTAAAATAAGCCATTCTTAAAGTTCAGAAGCTAATGGAATCCAAAAGGTTGAGGAATTATTTTAATTTTCATAGAATCTCAAATTGGGAAGTTGAATTTAAGTGACAGGTCTGTAATTTGAAAACTTGAAAACAAAGTTGGATCTTTTGCTAGCATTTGCAGGTTTGTCATTCCTCACAGTTGTAGAAGCAGCAAGCACCTGTTCTAAGGGGGTCCTCCAAGCACTTTCCCCACTGCTTTCTCTCCATCCCCACTGCTTTACCTATTTCCACAACAGTCTTTAGGTTCATCTGTGGCTCAAGTAAAATGAGACCTTGACATATTTATGGCTCATGAATAAGATCTTGGCTTCCTCCAAATTGCTATTTCTCCCATAGATAATCAACTCCATCAGGAGATCTACCGTATCTGTGAAAGTCATCATTTCGTGCCAGGAGCTACAAAAAACTGATCAAAGCTTAATGGAGGGATCAAATAAAATGTATCTTTCTGTTCATAGACACAAACATAAGCTACTAAATGTAATTATTTCTCTCAAAAAAGTATGATAACTTGTAAATTCGTACTTGCTAGTCAAGAGACATTATTGTCTATTTGGGCCATGAAGTCCTCTTAATTTTATGAGTGCAGGTGACTTTAAGTTGCAAATATACTTTCAAACGTGAATTAACTGGCCAAACACAGGAAGAAACAGGTTCTCTAATACAAATAAACCCAAATTATGTATATAAAGTCCATCCCATGACCATGACCTCTATTAACATGCTAAGTCTAGCATCATGCCAGTTAATCTGACTTTATGGGAGAAACTGGAATTTCCATTGTTCAAAATAATTTTGCAGCTTTCACACAAACTGTTTTTATTTTTTTTTATTTGTAGTGAATTTTGTCATGTGACTTTCAGGAATTTCAGTTCTGTGAAGTTTCTCTTCATTCACTTTCAGAAATGTGAGTTTCAATTTACATAATTTTCAACATTTTTGATAAAAATAAATAATGTCTAATAAACTTTAGATTTAAATATTAAATTAATATTAATTTAAATCAACATAAAACTTAAATAAATTTCCTATAAATATTAGGTTCACATGTCCAAAAACAAAGTATAGAAAAAGAAAATGGCATATATCATTTTGTCTTTCAATCATCCCAGATTAAAGGGTATCCTGACTCCCCCCCAGAACACCATGGCACACTCTCGATCACTGCCCACCCCCCATGTAGCTTTTCTCCTAGGGTGCCCTGATCCTTCCCATGGATGGACTTGACCTGTGCACAGTGACAACTAGATAATGGCATTAGGGTTCAGTGTTCGGCCCACTGTCCTGCTTGCAGGGTGCTGAAAGGTAATGCTTGTTTTATCATCATTGTACTTATAATGACCTTGTTTCTGGTCCTAACTCTAGAGATGAAAGACCTTGGGACATTGTGGTGGAGGTCAGGCTGGTAGTAGCCACAGCCTGGAATCCATCTCTTTCCCTCTAAACATCTCTGAGGTCAGTATGCACTTTGGTTTAAAATATGAGGCTTAATCATATCAATACCTCTTTTCATATTTTTGACATCTCAGGAAGAATATCCTTTTCATTAGCTCTTAATATTGTTTTCACAAATTGTGAGTGCTTCCTTGCATTAGGTGTAAGCATTTATAAAAAATATATTTTCATATACTAATAGTTAAATGTCCTAAGAGACAATTTTTACAAGCCAATATGTGAAAATTTTAGTTCTCAGTTGAAGAATATTTGCTATTTACCAAGGAAAATTATCTTTCACTATCTTAAAAGTGGGTAAGGCCCAGAGGTCCTATAAGACCAGAGGTCCTATAACCTAGAGGCTAAAACTTTAATTTCCTACTTAAACTGCTTGAATATGAAACTTGTTTCACTCCAGTGCTTGTTAGATATGTGGCCTTGACAAGTCACTTAATCTCTACCCCTTGGTGATTGTTATAGCACTTGCCTCACAGAGGAGTTGTGAAAATAAAGTTAGATGAAGAAATTCACATCAAGTGATCCAGACAAAGCTGGGCCCAACAGATGAGTCAATCACTACTAGTAGTTATTGGTTGTAAATTTGCATGATAACACATAAAACGTCACCAGAAGTCTAATGAAAAAGTATAAAAGAAAAATTTTTCTGTATTTTAAGAGATATGGATACTAGGAAGACTCATCAACCCATTCATGCTTTTCTCAAACAATTAATTATTAGGGACCTGCTCTGTACTGAATATTGCCTTTAGTGTTGGAACCACCTAAAAAGATAAAAATTTTAAAAGAATAACAAAAACACATATTTGTGTTAAAAAAGAAAAAAGTTAACATCTCCATGGTCGGTGAAATCTCCCAAGCTGTGAAGAAAAGTATGGCCTGTGTCTCTCTGGACTCCAGCTCTTAAAGTGAGTGACCACGGATAATCAGGAGGTGGGCACCCAAAGGATACCGGGAGCCTCATGGGAGAGGTTGGACCAGGATCACCTGGGTACAGGGCTGTGGTTAAGACCCTTCCACAGACAAATTCCAGGGGCTGAGTGGAAGCTGATACTGCATCCAGAGGCTGTGCTATGCTGTCATTCCAGGTGATCACCAGCCTATGATCTAATAAGCAACCACGGGTGAGTGACATGCAGAATGCTCTGGAGACTGCCCAGGGACCACCGTACATGCATTTATATACAGCTGAGGAAGGAACAGCGATGGGTACCTGTGCCCTTGGAGAGCAGAGACCATGTCTGCCCACTTTAAAGCTGACGGGGCACCAAAGGAAAATTCCCTGCCTCCTTAAAAGGGAAATTGGTCTACACACTGCAACACAATAAAGAACTGTAACTTTATTAGAACCTAGGGTAAATTGGACTAAAAAGAAAGCCATTATTGCCAATCAAGACCTATCTCGCTCAGGGTTGTGATTTCAGGATGATACATATGTCAAAACTGATCAAGTTGTACATTTTAAATATGCGCAGTGTATTATATGCCAACTAAACCCCATTAAAACTGTCAGAAACTAATCTTTGTTTTATTAAATTACCTGTAGAATTGGGGTTCATGAAAAGGTCATAACATTTCTGAATAGATAATGTTAGAAAAACTGTAACATATTGTGACTTGATTAAAACTTTATGTATTTCAAATTATGGTTACCAGAACTATTTCTAAACATGAGACAATTCTTTTATCCTCAAAATTCAATGAGGAAGAATTTTAAACTTTTTATGCTGGAGTCAGTAAATATCACCATATCATCAAAGTGCTTTGGTAGCATTTAAACATTTTATGTTTAAAATTTTAAGTATTTAAACTAGTAAATCTTTCAAAATCAATAATAAGTTATACAAAAAGAAACATTCTCCAAATTCTGAGCAGAATGAGATAGTTTCATTCCTTGGAACTTTCCTGTAGTTCCAATATCTCTCCAATATCACTAATAACATGACCAATATCTCTCATAAACACAGATCCACCACCAAGGCTCGTGGTGATTTTCACTAGTTGACCAGAATACCTGGTTAGCAGTTGGTTACTCGTCTAACAAATATTCAACAAACAGCAGTTAAAGACAAGAGGCTGCAGATACAGGACTGAAAAGAGACACCCTCCCTGTTCTCCTTCATAATTCAGATGCTAAAACATAATCACACTGGTCCACATCTAAAATGTTTAGAAATCACAAATAACAGCTAGTAAAGAACAGATAGACCACAACTCTTCAGGGAACATAGGGCAAACACAGGGCAAACTGCTGGCCCCAAGATTTGAGTGACATTCAGCAGGATATATGCCCCCAAGCTCCCTCTACAGATAGATGTATTATTTTCAAACTACTACAAAAAATAAAAGATAAAGCAAAAATCCTGAAAGAAGCTGGAACAAAACCATGTAACCTATAGAGGAATGAAGGTAAGAAATATACCCAACATTTCAGAAACCATGAAAATGACAAGAGAACGGATTGAAATATTTACAGTTTTGAGGGAATAAAATCACTAACCTAGAACTCCTTATCCTGTGAAATTATCCTTTAAAATGAAGGAAATATAAAGAATTTTTCCAGGCAAGCAAGAATTGAGGGAATCAGTTATGAGAAGACCTGCCTTGATTAAAAAAAAAAGTTACAAGAGGTTCTTTAGAAAGAATAAAAAATGATATGTATCGGAAATATGGATTTGCATTTTAAAATCTATAAAAATCCAAACAAATATGGATTTACATGAGAAAAGAAGATCATTGAAAAATAGGAATAGTGAAGGTTAAAAGATGTTTTTCTCTTTTTTAATTGAACAGGTAAGAACTCAAAAAATGACACCAACCATGTATTAAAATATGTGTGTTTATTGTTTTATATATGTGTGTGAAACAAAATAAAGGAAGAATACAAGGGATAAGAGGCAGGAATTAGAATTACTCTGTGTTATAAGGTGCTCAAACTATGCATGATATGTAAGTGTTATTTGAAAATCAATCTGGATTAACTACAAATGCATATTGTGAATTCTTGTATACTCACTTAAAAAAGTAAACAGAAACTCATATGCTAAGGGGAGAAAATGGAATCATAAAATGTACAATGAAAACCTCAAAAGGAAGAATAAGAGTAAAAGACAAAAACAACAAAGTAGGGCAACAAAGAAAAAACAGCACTAAATGTGGGAAATACAGATCCAACTATGTCAGTAATCACTTGGAATGTCAATAGTCTAACTGCATCTGTTAAGAGTGGCTCAAAAAGCAGAACCCAATTATATTTTGCCAATAGAAAAACTCTCACTTTATATATAAAGACACATATAGAATAAATCTAAATATATAGAAAAAAATGTACCATGCAAACACTAATTTTAAAAAAAGGAGTAGCTACATAATTCCAATAATGCAGGCTTTAAAGCAAGGAAATTTATCCAGGATAAACAAGGGGGCATTACATATTGATAAATGGGTCAGTTCTCCAAGAAGACATAACAGTTCTTATCTTGTGTGTGCTTAGCAACAGAACAAATTGCGGGAGGCAAAAACTGATAGAACTTCAAAGAGATGATTCACCATCATAGTTGGAGACTTCTACATCCCTTCCTCAGAAATGACAGATTCAGCCACCAAAAAAGTGATCAATATCTCTCATAAACATAGATTCTCAACAACAACAAAAAACTCCCCCACAAAATATTGGCAAATGAAATTCAACAATGTATAAAAAGAATTATACAACATAAGTAGGACTTACCCCAGATATGCAAGGATGACTCAACATTTGGTAGCTAATTAATGTAATCTGTCACATCAACATAATAAAAAAAATCATATGATGATATGAATAGTTGCAGAAAAAGATGTTTGACTAAGTCCAACACTCACTCATGATAAAAGTCCTCAGTAAACTAGGAACAGAGGTGGCCTTCTTCAACTTGCTGAAGTATATTTGCAAAAACCCTCCAGGTAAGATCATACTTGGCTTCCCTGATGGCTCAGACGGTAAAGAATCTGCCTGCAATGCAGGAGTACTTAGGTTAATGATGAAAAACTCAAAGCTTTCCCACTAAGACCAAGTACAGAGCAAGGAGTTCCTTCCCACCACTACTTTACAGCATTGGACAGAAAATCCTGGCTCGTGTAAAAGACGACGTAAGAAGTATAAGGATAAAGAAGGGAGAACCCGAGAAACAAACTGTCTTTGTTCACAGATAACATATTACTTATGTGAAAAATCTAACAGAACTGACCAAAATCTCCTGGAACTAAAGTGATTAAAGCAAGTTTGTAGAATACAAAGTTAGTATACCAAAGTCAGTCACTATCCTATGTGCTATTAATGAACAAAAGCAATTTGATATTAAAACAATATCACTGTGTTCAGTTAAGTTCAGTGGCTCAGTCGTGTCCAACTCTTTGTGACCCTCATGGACGGCAGCACACCAGGCCTCCCTATCCATAGCCAACTCCCAGAGTTTATACAAACTCATGTCCATTGAGTCGATGATGCCATCCAGCCATCTCATCCTCTGTCGTCCCCTTCTCCTCCTGCCCCCAATCCCTCCCAGCATCAGGGTCTTTTCAAATGAGTCAATTCTTCACATCACGTGGCCAAACTATTGGAGTTTCAGCTTCAGCATCAGTCCTTCCAATGAACACCCAGGACTGATCTCCTTTGGGATGGACTGGTTGGATCTCCTTGTAGTCCAAGGGGCTCTCAAGAGTCTTCTGTAACACCACAGTTCAAACGTATCAATTCTTCAGCACTCAGCTTTCTTTACAGTCCAACTCTCACATCCATACATGACTACTGGAAAAAAACATCAGTTCAGTTCAGTTCAGTCGCTCAGTCATGTCTGACTCTTTGCGACCCCATGAACCGCAGCATGCCAGGCCTCCCTGTCCGTCACCAATTCCCAGAGTTTACTCAAACTCATGCCCATCGAGTCGGCAATGCCATCTAGCCATCTCATCCTCTGTCGTCCCCTTCTCCTCCTGCCCCCAATCCCTCCCAGCATCAGGGTCTTTTGCAATGAGTCAGTTCTTCACATGAGGTGGCCAAGGTACTGGAGTTTCAGCTTCAACATCAGTCCTTCCAATGAACACCCAGGACTGAAAAACCATAGCTTTGACTAAATGGACCTTTGTTGGCAAAATAATGTCTCTGCTTTTTAATATGCTGTCTAGATTGGTTATAATTTTTCTTCTAAGGAGGAAGTGTCTTTTAATTTCATGGCTGCAGTCACCATCTGCAGTGATTTTGGAGCCCAAGAAAGGTAAAGTCTGTCACTGTTTCCACTGTTTCTTCATTTGCCATGAAGTGATGGGACCGCATGCCATGATCTTAATTTTCTGAATGTTGAGCTTTAAGCCAATTTTTTCACTCTCCTCTTTCGCTTTTACCAAGAGGCTCTTTATTTCTTCCTTACTTTCTGCCATAAGGGTGGTATCATCTGCATATCTGAGGTTATTGATGTTTCTCATGGCAATCTTGATTCCAGCTTGTGCTTCCTCCAGCCCAGCGTTTCTCATGATGTACTCTGCATATAAGTTAAATAAGCAGGGTGTCAATATACAGCCTTGACGTTCTGCTTTTCCTATTTGGAACCAGTCTGTTGTTCCATGTCCAGTTCTAACTGTTGCTTCCTGACCTGCATACAGATTTCTCAAGAGGCAGGACAGGTCGTCTGGTATTCCCATCTCTTTCAGAATTTTCCACGGTTTATTGTGATCCACACAGTCAAAGGCCTTGGCATAGTCAATAAAGCAGACATAGATGTTTTTCTGGAACTCTCTTGCTTTTTCATTGATCCAGCAGATGTTGGCCATTTGATCTCTGGTTCCTCGGCCTTTTCTAAAACGAGCTTGAACATCTGGAAGTTCATGGTTCATGTATAGTTGAAACCTGGCTTGTGTTAACCATTGTGTTAGCACCCCAAAATATGAAATACTTTGGTTTATATCTAACAAAATATGTGCAAGATTCTATATAAAGAGAACTAAAAAAGCTAATGAATTAAATCAAAGAACAAAATAGAGAAATATTCCATGTTCACAGATTAAAAAAAACTCAGGGAAAAAAACTCAGTTTTTCAAGATTTCAGTTATTTCCAAGCTAATCTATAAATTCAATATACTTCCAATTAAAATCATGGCAAGTTATATCAAGGATATCAACAAACTTATTCTAATGTTTATATGGAGAGGCAGAAGATTCAGAATGAATGATACAGTATTGAAGGACAAATTTGGAGGACTAATGCTAACCAACTTCAAGACTTACTATTAATATAAATCTACTGAAATCAAGAGAGTGTCATATTGGCAAAAGAATAGACAAGTGTATCAATGGAAAAGAGGAAAGAGCCCAGAACCAGACCCTTATACATACAGTCAACCGACCTTTGACAGAGAAGCAGAGGCTTCAGTGGAGTACAGAAGTCTCTTCAACAAACGCTCTTAGAGCAGCTGGGTATCCACTCTAGACACAGAACTCACAAAATTAACTCAAAATGCATCACAGACATAAATATAAAATGCAAAACTGTGAAAGATGACATAAGATCACACAGGAAGCCCTGATGGCCTTTGGTTTGGGGATGCATTTTTAGATAACACATCAAGATGTGATCCACGGAAGAAATAATTTATAAACTGGACTTCATTAAGTTAAAAACTTCTGCAGTACAAAATATGTCAAGAAACTAAGAGGACACAAATAGGAGAAAATACTTGCAGAAGACACACTCAATAAAGAAATGTTATAAAAAATATACAAAGAAGTCTTAAAACTCAACAATAAGGAAATAATCCAATTTGAAACTGATACCAAATAAGATACAGGTGGCAAACAAGAAATGAAAAGATGCTCTACAGCCATATGTCATTCAAGAAGTACAAATTAAAACAACATGAAATATCATTACACACTTATTAAAATGACTCAAATCTGGAATACTGACAAGAGGATGTTACAGAAGTAAACATTCTCATTTATGGTTGGTGAGAATGCAAAATAGCATGGCCACTTTGGGCGGCAGTTCAGTCTTTTTTTTTTTTAATAAACATATTCTTTCCCTATGATCCAGCCATCATACCTCTTGGTATTTACCCAAAGGATCTGAGAGTTTATGTCCACACAAAAAGCCTGCACACAGTTATTTATAGCAATTTTATTCATAATTTTCCAAATCTGAAGGCAACCAAAATATTTTTCAATAGGTAAATGGATTAGTAAACTATGGCATTTTCAGACAATGGAATATTACTCAGCTCTAAAAATAAATGAGCTATCAGACCATGAAATGACATGGTAGAATCTTAAATGTATATTGCCTAGTGAAAGAAGCCAATGTGAAAAGGTTACATACTGTATAATTCAGCTATAAGACAATCTGGGAAAGGAAAAATTGTGCAGATAGTAAGATGATCAGTGGTTGACAGGGATTTTAGATGAATAGGTGGAGCACAGATGATTTTTAGCTTCAGTGAAACCACTCTGTGTGATACCATAATGATGATGTTGTCATTGCACATTTGTCTAAATCAATAAAACATACAACACTAATAGTGAACTGCCATATAAATTATGGACTTTGGGTGATTATGATGTGTCAATGTAGGTTCATTGATTACTATAAATGTGCCACTCTGGTGGGGGATGTTGATCATTGCATAGGCTATGCATGTGTGGGGCAGGTGAGTTATGGGAAATCTCTGGACCTACCCCTCGATTTTGCTGTGAATACAAAATTGCTCTAAAAAGTAAAGTTTTAATTTAAAATGTGATTATATAATCACAATAGTGTGCAAATTATGACAAACACTATCAAGGAAAAATGTCTCAATGCTCAAAGAATTTTTTCTGAAGGTGAATCAGACTAAATTATTGAGGCAGCCAGAGAAGAACATGTCTGGAAAAGAAAGCTCTTTGGCAAAAGTTTGATGTAAAGGGTCTTGGGGAATTTCAGGAGATAGGAGAGCAGATCCTGATCCAGAAGAACGGTGATTCTTGGTGGAAAATGGTTACTCAGTTGTCTCTGAAATCCTGTCATTCTTTTCTTCTCAACTTAAGAAGCACGTGCATTGTATGAACAAGTGGTTGTAGTCTCATCTGTTTTAAGTTGCTACTTGTTTGTACTTATTAAGTAGTGAGCTAGTGGATATTACACAGTCATCATTTCAAGACATGTTTTTAATTAACTGAAGTTACCAATAATTAATAATAATTGAAAATAACAAAGTGCTTCATACCCAGGTAGCTGAGCTTCTGAGCCTTAATGAATGAATTTCTAACACTGCTCTGTATAGAATTTTGAAACTACATTGCTACTTCATAATAATCTTTAAATAACCCCTGGTGGCTCAGGGGTAAAGAATTCGCCTGCACTGTAGAAGGCACCGGAGACGTGGGTTAGACTCCTGGGTCAGGAGGTGCCCTGGAGGAGAGCATGGCAACCCACTCCAGCATTCTTGACTGAATAATCGCATCGACAGAGGAGCCTGGTAGGCTACCGTCCATGGGGTCACAAAGAGTCAGACACGGTTGAGGGACTGTCACTTTCACTGAACACTGCTTTGATAGTTCAGTCGAAAAACTGAGTTGTTTAAAACCTGAATTATTGACTGAAATTTAGTGACAAGAACACAAATAATGAACATGAATGATTTTTTAAAAGATTGAATGGGTTTTATTTATACATTTCCAAAAAAATCTATTTGATTAAATAAGGAATAGGAATCTTTGAAAGCTTTCATGTTAATATGAAGTTTTTTCCCAATAGTCTGGCTTATCACTTTTTAAATCACAATTGGTTTGGATAGTGCTTGCAAGAACACATCCTCATTCCTTTTATTTCAGTTATGGTTCTGTTAAAAAGGCTCAGTGAACTTGAAATCTTTTCGAGTGGGTTTTGAATTTGCTTCAAACTAACATGCTCAGAGGACACAGTATGCCAACAGCAATGAGGAGGTGTGACTGGAGTGTCCCTTTATCAGCTCAGCTAAGCCACGGCTGACGGTTACTCTGTCAGAAGCTGCAGCATCAGAATGGGAGTTAGCAGACTCACCTTTTTCCAAGTGCACAGGTGAAAAATACAAAGGCCTGACAGAGCTCACAGACTTACAGAAAACACCTCTGTCAGTAATCCATCATGTGTGTTAACACAAGCCATGGCAATAATCATTACAAGATTTATCACACTGAAGATTTGCCACCTAAATTTGTGTATTGAAGGACATTTGTATTAGTTGCCTATTGCTGAGAAACAAATTATCACAAACTTACAGGCTTCAAACAGCCACACATTGGTTATCTCACAGCTTCTGTAAGTCAGCAGTCAACACAGCCAAGCCAGCTCTCTGCAAGACTGCAACAAAGGTACATTTACTGTTGTTGTTTGGTCACCGAGTTATCTCTGACTCCCCTCCTCCAGAGCCAGGCTCCTCTGTCTCCCTTTCTTGTTCCCCTACTTCTTTCCTCTTTGCCTTCCCTCCACACCTACGAAATATGTATTCAAGGTCTTCTATACACCAGATTCTATAGTAGGGGTTCAGGACACACCAGCAGGTAATAGGTACATTCTCGTAATGACTAAATACACTTGAAAATCAACTTTTTTGATAAAAGAATATGATGCAAGTTAACAAAGTGTAAAAGAATACAATTCCTTTTTCTGTGGTCTTTTCCGTTTGCTCAACATGCCTGTCCAGCACCTAGGATGCTGTTCTCCAAGGTGCTTTCACAGGGTCGCTGCAACTTGCAAAAACGGAGCAGTTAAACCTCATTTTCAATGTTGATCTTATTATAAATGAGAAGACCCAAAATAAAATGAAAATAAGCCAAGAAATAAACAAAAACAAAGTTAACAGCTGAAGACAGCCAAGTTTTTCAAAGCTTGAACATCTAATGAATTCAATGCATGCCAGTCTTCAAATTTATCCATAATGTCACTACCTTCAAATTCATATTTCTACTGGGAATCTTACAAAGCATATTATCAGCTTAATTGCTCATATTTATGTAATTATCAGGACTTTTCCAAAGGATATTGTCAACTTAATTATTTTTAAATGTTTTTTGACATGAGATATTTTTATTATGAACTGAGATATAATTTTGAGCTATTCTGAAAACCATTTCAGAATACAGATGCAAGTATGCATAAATGATAGATCAGAAATACCCTGGTGGCTCAGTGATAAAGAATCTGCTTGCCAGTGTAGGAGACATGGATTTAATCCCTGGCCTGGGAAGATTCCAGATGCCACAGAGCAACTAAGCCCCATGTGCCTCAACACTGAGTCCGACATCCTAGAACCCGTGCTCCACAGCAAGAGAAACAACCACAGTAAGAAGCCTTCCCCTTGCAACTAGAGCATAGCCCTTGCTTTCTGCATTTAGAGAAAAGCCCACGCAGCAATTAAGATCCAGTACAGCCATAAATGAATAAATAAATCCGAAATGTCTTAACCGTGAAGAATTTTGTAGCTACTTATTGCTTTATCCATCAGCTGATGTGATGACAAGTTAATGCACTAAAGTCAAAATGATTTTGCCTATTGTAACATTGATCAGGTCATAAGTAAAAAAGAAAACAAACTAAAAGCTAATGGAATGCTCATTCTGTATGACAAATATAGCAAAATAATAAATATATTGAACAAGAGATATTAATGAATATGAACCTGCTGGTTTTCATAGCTTTAGTTATCACATTATTCTGGGTGAGAAAGTTCATCCAGAATAGGTCTTGAGAACAGTCATTTTCTCCCCTATACCACAAAATCTTCATGTCCATAGAAACTTTCATGCTCAGTGATGTTGCTGTTGTTGTTTAGTTGCTAAGCCATGTCCAATTCTTTGCAACCTCATGGACTGTAGCCCTCCAGGCCCTTCTGTCTATGGGATTTCACAGGCAAAAATACTGGAGTGAGTTGCCATTTCTTTCTCCAGGGGATCTTCCTGACCCAGGGATTAAACCCTCGTCTTCTGCATTGGCAGGTGGATTCTTTACCACTGAACCACCAAGGAAGTCCTTCATACTCAATATACAGGTATTAATTGTCTTAATCCATTATTTTGCAATTAGAAATACAGTCAATCTATTAGATTTTGATGGGCTTCAATTACAGATGTGTGCCCTCCAATTAGGTAGCTGTTTCTACCTATTAAATATGCATATTCTTCCACTAGATCATCATCACTTCCTGTTAGAAGTACATCTCTTCATTTAGATATATCTGCTTTCTAGTTGTAAATATTAGAACTTCTATTACATTTGTGTGCCTTGCAATATGATATAACTGTACTCCAATTAGATATGTCCTTCCTCCTGTTAGATGTGCATTCCCTATGAAGTCAAATTTAAAACAAAAAGAAATAGGAGTGGGGCACATATATATGTTTAAACAACCCCAGTAAAGATGCAAAGAGATCAACAGCTTAAGTTTGCTACTTGGGCTTTTTTTTTTTTTTTTTGAGCCCTTGATCTGTCCAGTAAGGGGATGAGAGAAAACATAAAAACAGAGCTCAGATTCTTTCAAGGATAAAAGACTGTTGGTACTGGCATTACATTTTATGGAAAAAGTAAATAGCTTGCTGCTGTCTACTTGAAACAAGCTCAGTTCCACAAGGCAAAAAATGATAGGAGGAGGGAGAAAAAACAAATAGCTTTAAGCACACTTGTGGTATTTAATAGAAACGTCTATATATTTCTGGTTTCTAGGAGATTTTTATCCTTATTATCTATGGGGCCTTTTTATGACTTGTAAAGACCCCTTTGAACTTTGCTTTTGTGGGACCTTTACTCCACAAAGAACTGCAAAATATATAGTTTATAGCTGTATATAAGAACTAAAATAATACAGGCTGGATTATTTTTATTTTTCTTGAGTATCTACTTGTTGTCAATTATCCATAGAAATTATCTGTATCAGTTTTCTAGGGCTGCTATGACAAATAACCACAAAACAGATGATTTAAAACAACAGAAATGTATTATCATATTTTTAGAGGCCAGAAGTTCAAAATCAAGTTGCTGGCAAGACGAGGCTTTCTCCAAAGGCTTTAGGAAAAGACCTTTTGTTGTGTCTTCCCGCTTCTGTTCTTCGTTTACAGTATTATGGTGGGTCTTGCCGTACACCGACATGAGTCAGCCATGGGTGTACATGTGTCCCCATCCCGAAGCCCCCTCCCACCTCCCTCCCCATCCCATCCCTCTGGGCTGTCCCGGTGCTCCGGCTTGGAGTGCCCTGTTTCATGCATCGAACTTGGACTGGTCATCTGTTTCACATATGGTAATGCACATGTTTCAATGCTATTCTCTCAAATCATCCCACCCTCACCTTCTCCCACAGAGTCCAAAAGTCTGTTCTTTGCATCTATGTCTCTTCTGCTATCTCACATATAGGGTCGCCATCACCATCTTTTTAAATTCTGTATAAATGTGTCAGTACACTATATTGGTGTTTTTCTTTCTGACTTACTTCTGTCTGTATAATGGGCTCCAGTTTCATCCACCTCATTAGGACTGATTCAAATGTGCTCTTTTTAACAGCTGAGTAGTACTCTGTTGTGTTTATGTACCACATCTTTCTTATCCATTCATCTGCTGATGGACATCTAGGTTGCTTCAGTGTCCTAGCTATTGCAAAAAGTACTGCAACGAACATTGCGTACACATGTCTCTTTCAATTCTGGTTTCCTCGGTGGGTATGACCAGCAGTGGAATTGTTGGGTCATATGGCAGTTCCATTTTCCAGTTTTTTTTGTTGTTGTTGTTTGCTTTTTTAAATTAATGTATTTATTTTAATTGGAATCCGATTACTTTACAATATTATAGTGGCTTTTGCCATACACTGACATGAATCAGTCATGGGTGTTCATGTGTCCCCATCCTGAACCCCCCTCCCTCTTCCCTGCCCATCCCATCCCTCAGGGTTGTCCCAGTGCCCTGGCTTTGAGTTTTTTAAGGACTCTCCACACTGTTCTCTATAGTGGCTGTATTAGTTTGCATTCCCACCCACAGTGTAAGAGTATTCCCTTTTCTCAACACCCTCTCCAGCATTTATTGTTTGTAGACTTTTTGATAGCAGTCATTCTTTTAAATCATCTATTTTTGGCTGTGCTGTATCTTTGTTGGTTCACAGGCTTTTATCCAGTTGCAGGGAGCAGGGGCTACCCTGCATTGCATGTGCAGGCTTCTTATTTCAGTGACTTCTCTCGTAGGCACAGGCTCAACGGTGCCGAGCTCCTGGGCTCCACAGTTTCAGATCCCAGGCTCCAGAGCACAGGCTCAACAGCTGTGCCCAGTGCACTGAGTTGCTCTGTGGCACGTGGGGTCTTCCTGAATCAGGGATCAAACTTGAGTCTCCTGCGTTGGGAGGCAGATTCTTTACCACTGAGCCACCAGGGAAGCCCCCAGGATTTTTCATTTTTAATCATGAAGTAACTTGCATTGTCAATATATTACTTGCAACTAATGTAAATGAATGCAGTTCATCTTTTCACCTTTGGACCTGGTGATCATTGGCTCCACCCACTTGTCCCTCCTGCTTGCTTGGCAGCCACCTTCATCTGACCCAGTTCTGAGGCCTCCTTCATCTTGACCACTCATCTCCACTCTTCTAGGGACCTAACATGTACTGATCCCCTGGTGGGGCAGGTAGTGGTGCTGAGTAGACAGGATTCCATCCCCTAATCCTGAAAGTTCTACTTACTTCACATGCAGCAGTAGGAGGTGCGTACGTTGGAGAGGTGTGGTCATATCATTGACTCCTCTGAGTTGACTGTGGAGGAATTTTCCAGGTCAATTATATAATCTAATTGTGTCACATACTTAACACTTGCTGTTTCAGACTCAAGTGAAGAATGAGGATATGTGTGAACACAATTTCTCCTATCAAACAAACACTTTCCTAACTGTCCGGTGTGATGCATGATTGTGCATAGTCATGTGTTAGGTGCACTAAGGGTCTTTGCAAATGTAGATGTGAGGATCACTGGGGCCTCTCCCTTACTCTTCCTCCCACTCTTTCTGCTCTCCAGTACACTGGGTTCCGCCTCTCACACCGAAGGCCAGCTTCCGCCATGGCTCCTGACCCTTGGGCCCGAGTGGAGGGCTCTGCCTGCATCTACTTCCAGTCACGGGAGCCGTTCCTTCTGCTCCTCTCAAAATCCCTGTGTCCTGTTTTCTTGGACCATTAGAAGATAATTAAAAAGCTAATGACACAAAATAAAACTGAATCAATAAGTCTGTGGTAACTAATAGCTTAAATGTATACTCTTCTCAGAGAGTATCTGCAGTGTAACGGCTGCCAGTTGCTTCATTTCCAAATGTATGGTGTAGAATTTTAGGCAGTGTTGCAACTCTAGGGCATGAAATAATACGAACTGTGCAAGTACAGCAGAACCACCACACAGACTCAGCTAAACATATTGTCGAGGTTTCCCTTAAATAAACTATCTCCCATAACTAGAGTGAAGTTTGTTATGGGTTATACACACAAGGTTATAGTTCGATTAATGCCAGCGTAAAGGGTGAGAATCATAATGCAGTCATTAAAAAAAGTCCACAATGAATATTTACCTCTCAGACATTCACTTGCTTTGACACACCTCATAAAGGACTGTAAAGAAAAGCACAACAGGAAAATTGCTTGAAAGATAATTTAAGAAAAAGGTTGGCAAAAGAGCTCTGCTATCAGGGAAAAGGCTAATGTGTTGTGTCACTTTCTTTAACAGCTGGATTTGAAGAATCACATACATTTAATGAGCTCCTTATTCTATCACATATAAAACCTCTAGAAAAAAGTGTATCAGAGAAACCTAACAATTGTCCATGGCTTGTGCTTTTAGCCTTAGAAGCTATTGTGATACAATGTGTACCTTGTGTTTGGCTAAAAATAGAATATATATATATATAAGACTATTCATTTTCTGGAACAAATGTTCATTGGGTTAAATCAGCTATAAAAATCACTAGAGTTGACTACAGGCTAAATGTTAAGTGATACAATGGCAACATGTTTCATCTGATTCAAATTAACCATTAAGTTATATGGTGACATATCTATTGTTAAAAATTATATCTCTATTGGTGGATACAGTTAGCAAACATAATTCAACTGAGGTATTGTATGGAAACTAAATTTACATTGATAAGCTGATACTAGAATAATCAAAGTTGAAAGGATGATAGTTTGATTTTACTGTATGTTTTATAATATATATTTTCTGTATTATATATTCTAATAAATATACACACAGAATATATGTATATACTGCTAATATCATTTTATTCAAAATAACTGCCCCAAATTTTGGAACACTCAGTGTTCCATAATCATTCGTTCAATATTGAATAAATGAATATGTTTCAACTAGATTTATATGTACCTTTCTCCCTTTATTTGATACCAATACTAGAAAACATGTTAGAAAAAAATTAAGAACTGGACTTCCCTGATGGCTCAGTGGTAAAGAACCCACCGGCCAATGCAGGGGACATAGGTTCAGTCTCTGGTGCAGGACGATTCCACATGCCTTGGGGCAGCTAAGCCCATGTGCTGCAGTTACTGAACCCACGCTCCAGACTCCGCGAGCCACAACTACTGAACCTAAGTGCCGCAACTGCTGAAGCCTAAGCACCTAGAACCCCTGCTCTGTGACGAGAAACCACCACAACAAGAAGCGTGCCCCTCAGCGAAGCCCTGCTCACTGCAGCTTGAGAAGCCTGCACTCAGAGACAAAGCACCAGTGTGGCAAAAAATAAATTAATTAATTAATAATTTTAAGAAGCTCTTTGTAAAAAAATAAGAATTTTCCATATTTTAAAGATAGAAATAAAAATGCTAAATAAAATATTGGCAAATCTGATCTGAAAACATATTAAAAGAATAATAATTGTCCTTAAACAGGTTTTAGCCAAGAAGATCAGGATATTTTTACATTAGAAAACCTAACAATATTAACAAGTTAAAGCAAAAAAAAAAAATATGATATACAAAGTTATACAGGAAAAGCATTTTATATAATTTATATTAATTCATAATAGAAAACATGAGCGGCAGTAATGACAATGAAATATACTTAGCCAGTACTAAGTAGAATGTATGCTGATAAAAGGTATATGTCATATTGCACTGTGAACCTCAAACTTGGAAAAAGATAGTTTCTCAGCGGCATTTTCCCTCAGAACTGTACAAGAAGTTGAAGTGAAAGCTGTTCAGTCGAGTCCAATTCTTTGTGACCCCACAGACTGTAGCCTACCAGGCTCCTCTGTCCACAGAATTCTCCAGGCAAGAATACTGGAGTGGGTAGCTGTTCCCTTCTCCAGGAAACCTTCCCAACTCAGGGATCAAGCCCACGTCCACATTGCAGGCAGATTCTTTACCAGTTGAGACACCAGGGAAGCCCAAGAAAACTTGGGTGGGTAGCCTATCTGTTCTCCAGCAGATCTTCCCCACCGGGGTCTCCTGCTTTGCAGGCGGATTCTTTACCAGCTGATCTACCAGGGACAAGAAGTTACAGGGTAAGAAAAACAAAAGGATGATAAAAGTTTCAGAAGAATTATCCAAAATTGTTAACTCTATTATTTGTCTACACATAAATCCAAAGAATTAAGACATTCGAATATAAGAATTCTCAAAATTTGTTAGCTGTAAGTTGATTGCGTAGATATCAACAGCGTTAGTGGAACTAGTTATGTTGTCAAGTCCAAGCTTGCTCAGCTTGCTGCAAGATAAATCAATGATTCTGAGACAAGGTGTTGGAACTGTTAGGGGAAGCACACTGACTGAAACCGCCCACCCTGGCCAGGCCCTCTAGTAACCATACGCATGAGTTGTTTTATGACAGGAGATCCTGGTAAGGAATATGGAACTAATAAGCCACCACCAACCAGAAGAGTTCGGGAAAGGTCAAAAGGAGACACTGCACATACGTCCACTTCCCAGAATCCCTCTCACTAGCATCCATCTTGGCTGAGCGATGCATGAGCCTCCAGGAAAGACTCTGAATTAGAATGGTTGGCCAAAGACCACCCGGAAACTAATCCCATCACCATAAAACCCAAGACTGCGAGCCACGCGGCAGAGCAGTTCTCCTGGGTTCGCTTACCTACTGCTCTCTACCCGGGTGCCCTTCCCAATAAAATCTCTTGATTGTCAGCACATGTGTCTCCTCAGACACTTCATTTCTGAGTGTTAGACAAGAGTCCGCTCTTGGGGCCCTGAAGGGGGGCCTCCCCCTTCCTACAACAGAACTAGGAAGGGACTTTATTCGGCAGCTGGCTGACCAAGAAGACGGCAGCCTAGCCCCTCAAATTAGCCATCTTGTTGAGGATGGGATATCAGATTCTTTTATGGATCAGAGACGGGGAGAGGTGAGGAAACAGTAAAAAGACCATTTAATTCCTGGAAATATCTCCTAGAATGGCAAGCCTCAGGTAGGGGGATGTGTTAGTTTCACTTCCTTACAGTCATTTCATGGGTGGTATTAAATGGAGTGTGTCCGTCCTGTCATATCAACAAACATGTCTTATCTATTTGTGATTCCGGCCTCCCCAGATGTGAATTTCTGGGCCTCATAGGTAAGAAGCAGAAGGGCCCTGGGCGCTGAGCCATTTGTAACAAAAAAATCAAGAATGTCACAGTCCTTCACAGGTAGGCTGGGTCAGGTTAGTCTCTCTGAGGCAGGTCATTATGTATGCTTACAATAACAAAAGCTGAAAAATAAGGGTAAAGTCACAGAAGCAGATCCAGTGTAAATTCAAAATTAATCCTTCCCAGTTACAGTCACGGAGAAGGCAATGGCAACCCACTGCAGTAACTTGCCTGGAAAATCCCATGGACGGAGGAGCCTGGTGGGCTGCAGTCCATGGGGTCACTGAGAGTCGGACATGACTGAGCGACTTCACTTTCCCTTTTCACTTCCATGCATTGGAGAAGGAGATGGCAGCCCACTCCAGTGTTCTTGCCTGGAGAATCCCAGGGACAGGGAAGCCTGGTGGGTTGCACTCTATGGGGTCGCACAGGGTCAGACACAACTGAAGTGACTCTGCAGCAGCAGTTACAGTCATAGCAACTATAGAAACTATATAGAAACTATAAAACTATACAAACTATAGAACAATATAGAAACTGGAGAAGCTATATAGAAACTATAGAAAACTATGAAAGAATCTTTTTAAAACAGACACTATATACTTGTGGCCAGGGTTTAATACAAGAAAATCATAATGAAAAAAATTGAATAAGCAGAGTGAAATATCATAAGATACTATGAAATGAAAGATTCAAAGACATAATAACAACTCCATATCAATCTATAAATCTAATATAATTCTAATCAAAATTTCAAAATAATATTTAACAAGGTTATTAGCAAAATTCAGAAAATTCTGAATATATATGTACACACTTATCTCACATACATATTTATTATCATTAAAAAGAATTAAAAGAATTTGATCTTATTATAGCAATTAAAGGGCTTCCCTGGTAGCTCAGCCAGTAAAGAATCTGCCTGCAGTGCAAGAAACCCAGGTTCAGTCCCTGGGTCAAGAAGATCCCCTGATGAAGAAAATGGCAACCCACTCCAGTATTCTTGCCTGGAAAATCCCATGGACGAAGGAACCTGGCAGCCTACAGTTCATGGGGTCACAAAGAATTGACACGACTGAGCAACTTCACTTTCACTTTCTATAAAGATTAGAAAAATATGCCAGTGGAACAAACTATAGAGTCCAGAAGCAGCTACATTTCTATATGATAACTGATATATGATACGGATTACATAGAAAGTCAGAGAAGAAAAGACAGATGGACTTTATAGTATATGATGCTAGACAACTAATTTTCCCTATGGAAAAAAATTGTAGCTCAACTTCAAGCCATCTTAAACAGTAAGTGCCAGGTGGCCAACAGAAATAAACATTAACCATAAAACTTCAAAATGATAAAAAAATACTCTCTTGGCTTTGATTAGAAAGAGATTTTTTTCCTTTAAAGAAGCCTCAAAAGAATCACATATTATAAAGGAAATCTGACTATATCAAAATAAAAATTTCTGTACCACATAAAAATGAGTAAGATAAAAATCAATTAATTACAAAATTTCATAGACCTATGTTCACAGATACACCAATGAGTCCAGAGAACACTGATGAAATCCAAACCTGTTGTCTGGATTGTAACAATGTCAACTTCCTGGTTGTGATATTGCACTAGAATTATGCAAGATGTTACCGCTGGGGTTATCCGGGTGAAGTGTACCTGGAATCTGTCCTATGATTTTGCTTTTCGACACCTGTGACTCTATAGTTATTGCAAAATAAATAACATTCTTAAAACTTAGTGGGAAATGATGTTTGTGGCATAAAGGAAAAGATAATGACATCCAAAATAAAGACTTCCTAAACGTCAATAAGGATTTTTTTTTCTTTTAAATAAAGAAAGAGACAGAGAAAGAAGGGACTTGAAGGGGGAAAGGCTGGTGGAATGAAACATAGGAAAGGAAAAGACAAGAAGAGCAAAAGGGCAAAAGTATCAGTTTAACAAGCAGAAAAATTAAGAATACATTTAAAGATTCTCAGACTCATTAGTAATTAGAGAAATGCACATAATAGCAATAGTGAGATTGCAATTTTCTTTATCTGCACTTGCAAAAATGAAAGAGCTGTAGAGAATTAAGCATGGCTGAAGTGCAGATGAAAGAGCTCTCCTGTGGTACAAGAATAAACAGAAACAGCTATTGTGCAGGTGATTCAACAACCAGCTTTACAAGTGACTCTGACCCCAAATCCTCTCAGCTCCAGCAACTGGGCATCTTCCACGATCCAGGCAAACGGGTACTGGGGCTTCCTTGGCGGCCATACCACTTGCTCCAGTCCTCCCCAGGTGATGCTGTTCTAGGTGTCCTGGTTTGTTGGTGTGTTTCTGACACCGCACACTGACCCCATGGCAACCTTACTTCTGTCTGGGGCAAAATTATATAATATGTATTTGCTTGAAGACAGTTTTGCAAAAAGCCGAAAAAATACATATAAGAAAGAAATGTATGCCTGGTCTCAAAGTCAAGCAGACTCAGCAGCTGAGCTGCAGCGGCCGGCTGTGGCACAGTGGTCTCAGGTTCAGAAAATCTCGTCCAAAATTCAGCCAGCCAGCTGTCTGTTCAGTTACCCAGCTGCAAATGAGTACAGAGCATCTGGTTATATTTTCCTTGGCACCAAGCTGGAAAACTAAGTCATGGTCACCCCAACTTTGTTACACTTTTGGGGACACTATCTCTGGGAAATTTTCATAGCAAATTACAAATTAGTAATGAAATGACTTGGCATTTGAATCTGCTTGGCCTCAGCTTTGGAGACATCGTAAGGTTCATAGGGACGGTGGCAAACATGCTGCTCTCTTTTCCGTAGAGAGGGGAACCACTGCCTAGCAGCAGTGCCTGCTTGCCTGGGGAAATGTTCGCTTATTCTTCAAACCAATGTGAGCATGTTTAATAACAAATATGAAATAACAAAAAGCCATATTTATTCACCAAATAAGTGAATACCATAAGTCAGTCACTTTCTAGATGTTGGGTAAACAGTGATCAAATAAAATTCTTTCTGCCTTGGAGTGGAAGTTCCAGTGAAGGAAGACAGGTGGTAAGCAAACCCACACAGAGCTGTCAGATGTCCAGGCTACAGGTACACAGCGGAGGCCCTGGGACTCGACGGCCTCGGGGGTGAGCTTGCTGCTGTTCCATGAGACAGCTGGGGAAGTCCTAAACAGTAGGACAACCTCTGAGCAAAGAGACGAACCAAGTGAGGGATATTATTATTAGTATTTAGAGAACAAAGTATACTAAAAAATGCAGACAGCTCCAGTGTTTAGGCTAAGCCTAAAATATTTAATTGGGAAAAAAATGTAAAACTTGTTCTTAGTCAGAATTTAACCCTCACACCACCATTTTCTAATGCCTGTCATAGTGGGGAAAAAAAAAATAATCCCACCCTGAGACCAGAAGCTGTGGACTATGAGCCCCGTCCATCAACAACTCAGGGTTCTGAGTCCCCAGGGCTCTTTGATTCTAGGTTTTTACCAAAGTTGCTGTCGCCTCTGAATCAGTCTCTTCATCTCAAAACTAAAAGGATTAAAGCCTATAATCAGGCTATTAAAATTAGAACCACCATTTGATCCAGCAATTTTACTTTGGGTATTTATCTGATGAAAGCTCAAAAAGATATCTGCACCCCCACGTTAATAGTAGCAGCATTTATAATAGCTGAGCTATGAAAACAACCTGTCTGTCCATGGATGAAGTGATAAAGATGTGGAAGACATAGTGTGTGTGTGTGTGTGTGTGTGTGTTTATTATTTTTTAGTCACTAAGTCATATCCAACTCTTTGCGACCCCATGGTCTGTAGCCCACCAGGCTACTCTGTCCATGGGATTCTCAGGCAAGAATACTGCAGTAAGTTTCCATTTCCTTCTCCAGGGGATCTTCCCAACCCAGGGATCAAACCTCCATTTTCTGCACTGACAAGCAGATTATTTACCACTGAGCCACCTATATATGCACATATACATATATATGCTTGTATATGTAATATATATTTATAATTAAATACTGTTCAACTGTAGTATGAATACTATTTACTATACTATAATAAAAATAAAATTTTGCCATTTGCAACAGCATGGGTGGACCCTGAGGTCACTATGCTAAGTTAAATAATCACACAGAGAAAGACAAATACCTTATTATCTCACTACTTGTGGAATCTAAAAATAAAACAACAACAACTACAACAATAAACTCATCAACACAGAGAACAGATTAGTGGTAGCCAGAAGCAGGGCTTAGAGTGGTAGGAAAAATGCATGAAGGCAGTCAAAAACAAAAAACAAATTTCCAGTTATAGGATGTATATGTCATGGGGTGTGATATGCAACATGGTAACTATAGCTTAAAATACTGTAAAAAGAAGGTATTATCTCCTTAGCAGAGATATTTACTTTGTAACTGGACAAAAAAGGGGTTAAATCTCAATGCAGTGTCCACATTTATTCCAGCTCATAACATGATAGACAGTTTCCTCCTCCCACCAAATGCTGTAAACCCTTTGAAGTGAAAAACACAGAGAGAAGCTGGCATTAAAAGAACAAGCCAGTTAGAAAAGGGAGGGTGGAGGTGAGAACAGAAAGATAGAAACATGAAATTCCCTGTGTTCTTATTCTTTTAAAGCTCACGGCTAGTTCTCTCCCAAAGCATCTGCTCTTGGCGGCTGTCCATCCTAAGGGCCTATCCTTACCGCTCCTGACAGGGTTAGACAGAAGAGCCAGTCAGTTTCCATGGATAAGCCCACTGTTGCCACATTTTACTATCTGTTCCCACAGTTTATTCTGAGCCAAAAGATCAAAGACAGCAAACACCCATGTTACCAGTCATGGTTTTTTAATAATAACAAATAAAATACTTCTCCAGTGAAAAGTTTGATCATCCCAAAAAAAGATTCAGTGCCTATTTAAAATGACTGACCTTGGACAATGCATTTAACCTTACTCTGCCTCAGAGTCCTCATGTATAAAATAGAAAATAATAATAGCCCACGTCTTAGAATCATTATATAAGGTAAGCAAATTGAAATACCTAATGAGTTTAGAACAACATCTGGAATATTTTAAGGAGCATATCAAGATTCATTATTATATTTGTAATTATATCTGCCGCAAAAATAGAAGCTGACCATGTTGGCCTTCAGGCTTCCCTGGTAGCTCAGATGGTAAAGAACCTGCCTCAATACTGAAGACCTGGGTCAAGAAGATCCCCTTGAGAAGGGAATGGCTACCCACTCCTATACTTTTTTTTTTTTTTTTGACTGGAGGCTAATTGCTCTACAACAATGTGGTGGTTTTTCCCATACTTTGGTGTGAGTCAGCCACGGGTGTACATGTGTCCCCCCATTCTGAGCTCCCCTTCCACCCACCTCACCACTCCATCCCTCTGGGTTGTCCCAAAGCACCGGCTTTGAGTGCCCTGCTTAACACATCTGCATTGAACCGGCAGTGCCTGGAGAATTCCACGGACAGAGGAGCCTGGTTATCTACAGTCCATAGGGTCGCAGAGAATCAGATATGATTGAGCAACTAACACTTTCACTTCACTTTCATATTGGCCTTCATGTTTCATATTGGCTCTTCATGTTTCTGCATGCTGGCAGAGATCTGGAGAATCTATTTGTTCATTGGTTCATGCATTTGCATTTATACAGGCTGATGTAAGACAAGGTTATATGTTATGGTTACATGCTATATACATGGTTATATGTTTTGTTATAGGCAACAAAACCCTCATTCTAATGGAAAAGAGCAAGTTTCTGTGAGATGGTCTTATAAAGCGCAGGACTGAAGGATAAGGGAAGGCCACTCTGAGACTTGACTACTAAGCCAAGATCTGAGGGATAAGGAGGTTTTAATAAACACAGAGGAATGGATGGAAGGCAGTCAGTAGAGAATTTTAAACAGAAAAGTTAGCAGAGCATAGTCCTCATAGAGGAAGGGGCAGGAAATGACTGAAGACTGGAAGGTAGCCCATGAGACTGATAGCACTGAGGGGTCTGGAGAGCCACAAAGCTTGGCCCTAGAGCAGAAAGAACCTGGTGACCCACTGGCTGCAAACAGTTTGCGGAGGCACCTCAGAGTTAGGGCCTGTGTCCTAACAGGTAAAAGTTTAGCTGAACTGGGTGTTATCCATAAGACCTGATGAAAGAGGAAATCTGAGAAAGCAAGGGCTTCACTAGAAAGAAGAAAGCAATTGTGTATCTATTGCAAATCCTGCCCATCAGGCACCAGGCGGGAAGCCAGGGCTCTGATATCTGTTTATACAATGTATGAGTTATCATTACACTGGTAAATTAAGTGATATGTTTGCTTTATTTCAAATCACTAAGTTTTATATTACAGTGATATACTCTTACCGCTTTGCTTATCAAACCAGAAAATTCATCACACAAAGTCCATTTTTCACAGCACATTTAAATCCTTTTTTCTAGGCAACCCGCCTGTCCATGTTAATGCAATTCCTTTAGACATCACCGCCAAGCTAGAAAATCAGAGCATGCCTTCAGGGGACACTGAGTGCATCATGGTAATGGCTTTCTAAGATTATTTATTTCCCACAAAGTTGAAAGACTTGATACAAAATGTGTGCTATAGGACACTAAAGATATTTATCTCAAATTGAACACAACAGTTGTCTGTTTATCCCATATGAGAGCCCAGGTTCTTTCCTTAAACAACTCTTGAATAAAAAGAAAGTGAAGATTTAACTTTAATATCAAGCCCTGATGGTAAATGTGTTGTAAGTGTTGACACACAGCATTGACTCTATCCCACAGCTGTCTCCAGGTATAGGAATATAAAATTAAGGCAACATGTGTTGGTGAGCTGGTATTTGACATTTCTGACTTTTCCATATTTCCATTTTTCTTGAACTCAGTTTCTAATATATCAAGTTATTATTTTAACTAAAATATACAACCTAGATTAGAAATAATTGCTTCTGAGTTATTATATCTTCAGAATAAGTCAGTCCAGGTCTCAATAGAAAAAATACTTTTAGCCATAACAATTCTTTATTTTTGCTTATTCAACAAAAAGATTACTTAGGTGTTAATTCTCATGGAACTATTATTAGAAAGTAAGACACATACCTAAAATGTTACTATAAAAAGAACATCTGAAACATTAGTAAGCAGACATTTTCCCCAGCATATTTCTTTCATTAATGTAAATGAGATAAGAGTCCTAGGTAGGGAAGCAAAGAGAATGTTTTGTGTAAATGTCACTACAGAAATACTTCAAAAAGGCACAAATGTCTTAAAAAACACATGAAAAACTAAATGACAGGGTAATAAAAGACATGTAAATTTCATCATATGCCTTATATTTATACCAAAGAGTTGATAGAAATATATTTATATTTGGGGTTTTGACAGTTTGGATTTTGAGAGATTAGAAAGGAATACAAAATAATGAAGAAATATTAATTTTTTCTGTGATTCTCATGAAGTTGTTTAATAAGGAACCATTGAAATTTCTGCAGTTTCTATTAGATAGATAAGGGGATGATAGGTAGATATATAGATAGATAGTAGGTGATGGACACATAGGGATTCCTTTCAGATGTATATAGTCATCTTTTTTGGAGGTAAAAATAAAAATCTCTGGGCCAGTGCCACCTTGAGCCAAGGCCAACATCCTGGTGGCCTATGTCATTCTCCTATCAATACACAGAGTGACCAATACAAGGCAACAAGGAGGTTACCTCTGGTGCCCCTCGGAAGCCATTCATAGCAAAACCTCTGCTTAGCCTGACTCACAGCCGAAAGAAGCTTGCACCGAGCCTCCAAGTTTTCTCACTGGTGTGTTGCTATGGTTTTGTTTTTCTTTCGGGTGATCTAACTCCTTTTTTTCTTGGCCAGTGCTCCCCACCTTTAAAGGGATTGTAGTAAGGACAGGTGTGGCCCCCAGTCCAGTGGTCCAGCTGGCAGAGAGGGGGCATCATTCCTAGTCCACAGGTACCTCCATGGATGCCGGCAGTCATGAACCTCAGCATCACTGTTCTCCACGTGCATCATGACTCAGTCTCCCAGGAGGCAGGGTTGCCTAGCAACCACTGCCAGCGACTGCTCAGGTCATGACTTTGTTGACCTGGACTGGGTTGCCATTTCCTACTCCAGGGGATCTTTCCGATCCAGGGATTGAACCATGAGTCTTATGTATCCTGCATTTAGGTGGATTATTTACCCCTGGTACCACCTAGGAAGGTCAGAGTCTTATAGGCCCTTCATCAAATGAGCACTGCCCCAACTTTACTAAGTTCTTTTCACTTTAGTTTTAGTTTGGCCAGTTTTCATTTTTACTCTTCAGCAGCATTTTAAGGAACATCTGATTTATCACTGTCTCCCTGATTCTGGAGACTTTGGAATAGAAAAAGAGCTAAAGAACAGAAATATATTCATAGGATTGTTGAATAGGATGAATGGTGAAGAATGTCTTTTTATTACTATATTCTTATTCATCAGTTTGCAGTGATACAATATTCTTTCTATTCAAGAACATACTCAAGGATACATATATATGTAAAAAAAGTACATTCTTTAGGAGTACATTCCTAGTGTATTTATTTAAGAATGGACTTATAATAAGCATTCAGCAGTGAGAAAAATATATTCATGGAAAAACTTTATTGAGAAGAAATAATCTCATTCACCAGCACATTCATACAGACATATTTTTCTTATGTCCTACCCGCTTGCCTCTTATTTTTAGCTTTCAGCTACAGCTATAGGGAACTATTGCAGATAAATTGGACATTCCTTAACATATACGTAGAAGTATATCATTCTATACATGAATATGAAGAAGTATAGCATTCTTCATACTCATATGAAGAAAACATGAAAATGAGTCAACTTCAAACAGTGGAAAGAAACACATTCAGCAAATGAGTTTTGAACAGATTGACCACTCAATAAACTGGCCTCGCCTTGTAGCCCAGATATGAGCGTGTGGGAAGTGCTTCCTCAGGACCTGCCATGGCAGCGAGAAATGACTTCAAAGCAAAAACTAGGGATAGTTGGCCAGATGGTGACATGGCAGAGTCTGAAGTGTATGAAGCCCACAAGAAGACGAGGCAAGCTGAGTCAGGACTGAGCTATGGCTGCCACCACCCAGCTGTTGCTGCCGCTCTTTCGCGAAGTGCTGTCTGCGTCTCTGAGACCCCGTAAACCCCTTACCACCTACCAGGCTCCCCTGTTTTGCTAACTCCTGGAGTTTGCTCAAATTCCTTTCCATTAAGTCAGTGATGTTATCTAATCACCTCATCTTCTGCTGCCCTCATCTCCTTTTGCCTTCAATCCTTCCTAGCATCAGGGTCTTTTCCAATGAGTTCACTCTTTGCATCAGGTGGCCAAAAGTATCAGAGCTTCAGCTTAAACATCAGTCCTTCCGATATCTATTCAGGGTTGATTTCCTTTGGAATTGACTGGTTTGAGGTCCTTGCACGTCCAAGGGAATCTCGAGTCTTCTCTAGCACCACAATTTGAAAGCATCACTTCTTCAGTACACAACCCAAGACCAAGCAACAAAACATGGTGAAGTCTTGGATGCTGGAAGCTACCAGGGCACCCAGTAATATGTCCCAGGAAACATCCCAGGACATAGTGAAACTGGAGGCTCCTCCTCATGCCTACAACCCCAATAACCCATGGAAGATCTATATTCCTGCTTCAAACATGCACATAAGTGTTGGGAAAGAACAGTGCCTTGAGTCTGAACATTGCCTCACTGCCTAAAGCACTTTGTAACTAGAGCAGGCTAGAGATGGATTATATAAGCATTTAGTTACTAACTTTGATTGGACTGTCCCAAGTTATTAATTTTTTATTTTCTCCCTACCGAATTCGTGGAGACTAAGGCAACAGATCAATATTAGACAAATAAAGTAATATGAGTTCTATTAGTTAACCCACTGTACAAGTTCACCTGTATATCTTTCTGATGCCCCTAAGATGCCACATGATGCCCCTAAGATGCCACAGAAGCCCTAAGATGCCTCTAAACATGAAAAAACTTCTTAAAGTAAAACCTGAATTAGTGTTTTCAATGGAGGTTCATTGTTTAATTTTAAATTCCCCATTTCCTTCCAAGTCCAGGTTATGATTATTTAAATTTAAATTAAACTACTGCACAGTTCCACCCATCTCACATGCTAGCAAAGTAATGCTAAAAATTCTCCAAGGCTGTCTTCAACAGTACATGAATCATGAACTTCCAGTTGTTAAAGCTGGATTTAGAAAAGGCAGAGGAACAGAGATCAAATTGCCAACATGCATTGGATCATCAAAAAAGCAAAAGAGTTCCAGAAAAAACAGCTACTTCTGCTTTATTGACTATGCCAAAGCCTTTGACTGTGTGGATCACAACAAACTGTGAAAAATTCTTAAAGAGATGGGAATAACAGAGCACCTTACCTGCCTCCTGAGAAATCTGTGTGCAGGTCAATAAGCAACAGTTAGAACCGGACATGGAATGGCAGACTGGTTCTAAATTGGGAAAGGAGTACATCAATGCTGTATATTGTCACCCTGCTTATTTAACTTATATGCAGAGTCCATTGTGTGAAATGCCATGCTGGATGAGGCATGAGCTGGAATCAAGATTGCTGGGAGAAATAACAATAACCTCAAATATGCAGATGACACCACCCTTATGGCAGAAAGGGAAGAAAAACTAAAGAGTCTTTTGATGAAAGTGAAAGAGGAGAGTGAAAAAAAATTTGGCTTGAAACTCAATATTCAGAAAACTAAGATCATGGTATCTGGTCCCATTCATGGCAAATAGATGGGGAAGCAATGGAAACAGTGACAGACTTTATTTTGGGGGACTTCAAAATTACTGCAGATGGTGACTGCAGCCATGAAATTAAAAGACACTTGCACCTTGGAAGAAAAGTTATGACCAACCTAGATAGCATATTAAAAAGCAGAAGCATTGCTTTGTCAACAAAGGTCCATCTAGTCAAAGCTATGGTTTTTCCAGTGGTCACGTATGGATGTGAGAGTTGGACTAGGAAGAAAGCTGAGTGCCAAAGAATTGATGCTTTTGAACTGTGGCATTGGAGAAGACTCTTGAGAGTCCCTTGGACAGCAAGGAGATCCAACAAGTCCATCCTAAAGGAGATCAGTCCTGGGTGTTCATTGGAAGTATTGATGCTGAAGCTAAAACTCCAATACTTTGGACACCTGATGCGAAGAACTGGCTTATTGGAAAAGACCCTGATGTTGGGAAAAAATGAAGGCAGGTGGAGAAGGTGATGACAGAGGATGAAATGGTTGTATGGCATCACCGATTCATTGGACATGAGTTTGAGCAGGCTCCAGAAGTTGGTGATGGACAGAGAAGCCTGGTATGATGCTATCTATGGGGTCACAAAGAGTCAGAAACGACCGAGTGACTGAACGGACTGAGATGATTTACTTATATTAAATATTAAATAATTTCCATTCATGCTATCTGCTGAGCTGGAAGCATATAACTCTTTTCCATCTCACAGGTGGTCATAAAAAAGGACAAGCATTTTTAAAAAATTGACTGATGCTGATATTTTCTCTTTTGCTTGTTTTCTTTGCCTGGATGCTTCTTGGAATTTGAAAACAAGGTTTTCAAGAAGTATTATTTATCTTTATTGCAATACAATTAAGCTATGAAGATGTTTTGGAAAGGCAAACAGAAACATATAAAAATAATTAAGGGGATATCATGTACTCTCATGCTGCACTTTTCTACAACTATCATCATGTCAGCACTTTGAGGAAATGTGCATATTACCCCACAATTGTTAAGCAATTAGTGGCCCGACCTAAGCATTTTTCAAAGCTTTATTGAAAAATACAATTGAACATCAATGTTATCATTTTCACTGCTAATTGGTTCCATGCTGATAAAGTATGGTTGATATGACAGTAATAAAAGTGATCAGTAGAACATGGTGACAAGACTGATTCTTTGTGTATCTGTGCTTTGTCAAATCAACCAATAGTAACTCTTCAGAACTTTATTTGCATTACCTATTCTTCTTTGCTCAAGGGTATAATCAACTAACTCTTATTTAAATCTGAATTCTTAAATATAGTCAATGTAACTTACATTTAGTTAGGTTCATTTGAAATATATTCCTACATATGTTCACATTCAACAATTGCTATGTTATTTTTAAGAGTTATAAAATATCAGAAATATTATGCAGCAAGAAATACTCTACATAAAAAACATCTTAACCTCTGGAATATTTACTTTTACATCATTCATAGAAAAATGGTTATTAATAAATTTCTGATAAAAAATTTAAAACTGTTGTCTTCCTCATTATTTCATAATTTAGAATATGTATCAGTATTTATACCAACTGCATAAAGCAATGTATAGTCACACACACTTAGCATCTGTTTAAAACAATGTCATTTCAATTTAAAATAAAAAATTAAGCTTTATGGGTGGCACTAAAAAAAGAACAAAATTTATTTCTCTTGTCTTGAATTCCTAAAGACTGTTAAAACTTGAAGCGGATCCTGAAGTTTAATCTGAACCACATTAAATGAAACAACTGTGCTAAAAACAGAAAGTATATAGTGTTGTTCAGCTCTCGAAAGGCATCTGTGTCTAGATTTTCTCTTGGTCATTTCAGTATTTATACACCACATAGGCTGCATTGATGTGAAAATCATGCTGTTTATCTTCTTGACTTCTTGATGTCTAGTGGGGGGGTGTGGTGGGGGGAGGGTGCGGGGGGGGGGCTTCACAAGTATATTTTGACTCATTGATTGATGAATATAGCCATTTTCATTTACCTATAATTGTCAAGACTCACAGCCAGTGTTCATATCAAAGGAACGCAGCTACTTAGAAAGTAATTCTATTTGAAAGGAAGTACTTTATCTCCTTATTTATGATGTTCCCTTTCTTACAGGATTTTTTAAGGCAAAATTATTATTCTCAGAGGGCTTCCCAGGTGACTCAGATAGTAAAGAATCTGCCTGCAATGCAGAAGACCCAGGTTTGATCCTTGGGTCGGGAAGATCCCCTGGAGAAGGACATGGCAACCCATGGAGAATTCCATGGACAGAGTAACCTGGCAGGGGATAATCCATGGGATCACAAAGACACCGTTGAGAGACTAACACTTTCACTTTCTCACTGTTCTCAAAGGAATACAAAAGGAACATGTTGCAGAGATTTATTTAGTTCATTAATTAGGGAGTCAGCAGAATGTACTAAGCAACTTGAAAAAGAATCCCCAAAGTGGACAATATAAAAAATATTAAGAATGCTGAAAGGAATATACTTAATAGATGTAAAACTGGCTTCCTCCATAGGAAAGGGAAGAAAATCAATTGCATTTCACCAGACAATTCATGTGTGTGTTTATGAACAAGAATCATTTGCATTGCTAAAGATATCTATAACTCGCGGAATGTGTAATAGCTCAGAAGAATGAAGGAAGGAGGTAACTGCAAAGGAGGTGGCTGTCAGGACACCCAATTCAAAGCCATTTACAATTTTCCTGACACTGCTCTTGTAACTACTTATCATCATGTTAGCATAAACGAATCACATTGTTTGGCTGCTTAAAGAGGTGATTTAACTTCTAAGAAAAATATCACTCAAATGAATGTGTTTTTTAAAAAGCCCTGTCAGAAATTCAAATATAAATTTCGTTTTAAGAAATGCACATTCACTCATACAACTCAATAGAAAAATACCCAAACATTCTGATTTTAAAAATGGGCAGATAAATGGGAAGAATGAATAGGCATTGTTCCATAAATGACAAATAAATGGTCAACAGGTCCATGAAAAGATGTTCACCATCATTGGTCATCAGGGAAATGCAAATCACAACCACAGTGAGATGGAACCTCACACTTGTTAGAATGGCCATTATCCAAGACAAGAGACAGTAACTGTTGGTGAGGATGTAGAGAAAAGAGAACTTTTGTGTATTGTTGGTGGGAATGTAAATTTGAATCAGCCACTGTGGAAAGGAGTTTGGAAGTTTCTCAAAGATTAAAAGTAGAACTACAATATGATCTAGCAATTTTACTTCTGGATATTTAGCTTTTAAAAATGAAAACACTATTTCAAAATGATATTGATGCTCTTATATTAATTGCAGGTTTATCTCCAATAGCCAAGATATGTAAATAGCCTATGTGTTCATCGATGATGAATGGACAAAGAAAATGTGATACATGTATCATATAAATATATTAATTGGAATATTATTCAGGCATTAAAAAAAAAGAAGGGAATCTTGCTATGTGTGACAAGATGAGTAGGCCTTGGAAGAAAGAAAGTGAAGGAACTCAAAGATATAGAGGACAGATTGGCAGTTGCCACAGGTTTTCTGATTTCAATGGCTTTTGTGTCCATTAAAGTCACTAAGAAACTTTCCTCAGTGTAGCCTCCTAAGTTGGAGGGAAAGTGCACAGGTTGGAAACCTCCTGGGGCCACATTAAAGTAACAAGGGTGGGAGAGAAAACTAAAGATTATAGACATTGTGTGTATGTGTGAAATTTGCTCAATCATATCCAACTCTTTGCAACCCCATGGACTATACAGTCCATGGAATTCTCCAGGCCAGAATACTGGAGAGGGTAGCCTTTCCCTTCTCCAGGTGATCTTCCCAACCCAGGGATCGAACCCAGGTCTCCTGCATTGTGGGTGGATTATTTACCAGCTGAGCCAGAAGGGAAGCCCAAGAATACTGGAGTGGGTAGCCTATCCCTACTACAGTAGATCTTCCCAACAAAGGAATCAAACTGGGGTCTCCTGAATTGCAGGTGGATTCTTTACTAACTGAGCTATTAGGGAAGACATAAACATTGGAGATCATCTACAGCTTCCTGTCATCATCAATGATTTCCCAGACTAACTTCCAACAGACCTGATTTAGATATTTTGGGAAATCTGTCTCACTAGATGTCATCTGCTTCACATGATACTATACATAAAAAATCCTAAAGCTGCTACCAGCTAACTACTAAAACTCATCAATGAATTTGGTAACTATTGCATTCCTATATACTAACAATGAAAGCTTAGAAAGAGAAACTAAGGAAACAATTCCATTTACCATTGCAAAAACAACAAAAACCCCTAGGAATAAACCTACTAAAAGAGGCAAAAGACCTGGACTCATAAAAATATAAGACATTGATGAAAGAAATCAAAGATAACCCAAACAGGTGGAGAGATAAACTGTGTTTTTCAATTGGAAGGATCAATACTGTGAAAATGACTACACTACCCAAAGCAATCTACAGATTCAGTGTAATACTGATCAAATAACCAATGGTATTCTTCACAGAGTTTGAACAAAAAAATTGTACAATTTGTATAGAAACACAAAAGATTCCAAATAGCCAAAATAATAATGAAAAAGAAAAATGGAACTGTAGGAATCAGACTCCCTAACTTCAAATGTCATCTTCAAATGTCATGCTTCAATTATGGGAAATCTTTACTTCCTAGTCGCCAGATGATGAATCGTCAGAGTTTGGTGCTTTTTTTTTAAAGTGTGGTATGTGAATCCAAGAGTCTGTTCCCTGGAGTTTGGCAGCAAAGGGACTGGTTAGCTGTACCTGATAGGGGCCTTTCCAATAAGAAAGTCCTTCTTGGGATCACTCTTCCAATGGACAAAATCTCCAGGTTGCAAGGTGTGATGCTTAAGTACTTCATCTTCAGAAAGCACACTGTGAAAACATTGCTATACCAAAGCAAGATTTTTAGTAGAAGCAATTAGACCTTTGCAATATTGGAGTGTCTCTTCCATTATCAGCCTTGGGTCACAACAAGCAGGAGCCATGCGCATTGAGTGTCCTGGGACTATATCAGAGGGAAAGAGTTCACGAGTTCGGAAACAGGTAGATCTGTAGATCTGAGACTTAGAAGACCCAGAAACAGGCTTTTGCCCAAGGTAATTGATAAATTTTGTCAATTGAGTCTTAATAATGCTGCTATTGTGTTTAACTAAGCCAGAAGATTGAGGATGGTAAGCACAGTGAAAATGTAAAAGAAGCACAAACTTGTTGAAACACCTGGCCAATAAAATGAGTTCCTTTATTACTATGAAGTTTCAGAGGAATTCCCCAGGCAGGGATATTCTTTTCAGAAAAGACTTTAGCCCCAGAAGTTGCAGTTCAGTTCAGATCAGTTCAGCCACTCAGTCGTGTCTGACTATTTGCTACCCCATGGACTGCAGCACACCAGGCTTCCCTGTCCATCACGAATCCCCAAGCTTACCCAAACTCATGTCCATTGAGTCAGTAATGCCATCCAACCATCTCATCCTTGTCATCTCCTTCTCCTCCTGCCTTCAGTCTGTCCCAGAATCAGGGTCTTTTCCAATAAGCCAGTTCTTCACATCAGGTAGCCAAAGTATTGGAGTTTCAGCTTCAGCATGTCTTTCCAATGAATATTCAGGACTGATTTCCTTTAGGATGGACTGGTTGGATCTCCTTGCTGTCCAAGGGACTCTCAAGAGTCTTCTCCAACACCACAGTTCAAAAGCATCAATTTTTTGGCACTCAGCTTTCTTCCTAGTCCAACTCTCACATCCATGCATGACCACTAGAAAAATCACAGCTTTGACTAGATGGACTTTTGTTGGCAAAGTTATGTCTCTGCTTTTTAATATGCTGTCTAGGTCGGTAATAATTTTTCTTCCAAGAGCAAGCATCTTTTTAATTTCATGGCTGCAGTCACCATCTACAATGATTTTGGAGCCCCCCCAAAATAAAGTCTGTCACTGTTTCCATTGCTTCTCCATCTATCTGCCATGAAGTGATGGGACCAGATGCCATGATCTTAGTTTTCTGAATGTTGAGTTTTAAGCCAATTTTTTCATCTCCTCTTTCATTTTCATCAAGAGACTCTTTAGTTTTTCTTCACTTTCTGCCATAAGGGTGGTATCATCTGCATATCTGAAGTTATTGATATTTCTCCTGGCAATCTTGATTCCAGCTTGTGCTTTATCCAGTCCAGCAGTTTTCATGATGTACTCTGCATATAAGTTAAATAAGCAGGGTGACAATATACAGCCTTGATGTACTCCTTTCCCAATTTGGAACCAGTCTGTTGTTCCATGTCCAGTTCTAACTGGTGCTTCTTGACCTACATACAGATTTCTCAGGAGGCAGGTAAGGTGCTCTGGTATTTTCATCTCTTTAAGAAGGTGCCACAGTTTGTTGTGATCTACACAGTCTCAATTTAATGTGAAAACATATAGACATGGATACTTATATCCATGAAAGAGAAGTTGTACAAAATTCATTAGCCAGATTCCTAGTGGTCTAAATGGTGTATTGGGGCTTCCCTGGTGACTCAGATGGTAAAGAATCCACCTGCAATGCAAGGAAGTTGGGTTTGATCCCTGGGTCAGGAAGATCCCCTGGAGAAGGGAACAGCTACCCACTCCAATAGTCTTGCTTGAAGAATTCCAAGTACAGAGTACATATGTAGTACAAGCCTAGCAGGCTACATACAGTCCATGGGATCAGAAAGAGTCAGACACAACTGAGCCACTAACACTTATTTACTAATGGCACATTTAAGCATTTTAGGATATTTTGGGATGACCGAGAGGAATGGAATGGGAGGGAGGCTTAGAAGGGAGTCTCAAGAGGGAGGGGATGTATGTACACCTAGAGCTGATTCATATTGTTGTACAACAGAAACTAACACAGCATTGTAAAGCAATTATCCTCCACTTAAAAGAAAAATATCTGGGACTAATACAAACAGGTTTTACTAGGTTGTATTTCAGGCAAATGGGACAAGTAAGATAGAAACTTTTTTTTTGTAAATTATTTATTTCAATTGGAGTCTAATTACTTTACAATATTGTAGTGGCTTTTGCCATACACTGACATGAATCAGCCATGGGTGTACATGTGTCCCCCATCCTGAACCCCCCTCCCACTCCCTCCCCATCCTATCCCTCAGGGTCATCCCAATGCACATTGAACCTGGACAGGTGATCTATTTCATATGTAATATACATGTTCCAATTCTATTCTCTCAAATCATCCCACCCTCGCCTTCTCCCATAGAGTCCAAAATTCTGTTCTTTATATCCATGTTCCTTATGCTGTCTCGTAGATAGGGTCATCGTTACCATCTTTCTAAATTCCATATATATGCGTTAATATACTGTATTGGTATTTTTCTTTCTGACTTGCTTCACTCTACATAATAGGTTCCAGTTTCATCCACCTCATTAGAACTGATTCAAATGCATTTTTTTAAATAGCTGAGTAATATTCCATTGTGTATATGTACCACAGCTTTCTTATTAATTCATCTGCCAGTGGACATCTAGGTTGCTTCCATGTCCTAACTATTGTAAACAGTGCTGCAGTGAACACTGGAGTACATGTGTCTCTTTCAATTCTGGTTTCCTCGGTGTGTATGACCAGCAATGGGATTGCTGGGTCGTATGGCAGTTCTATTTCCAGTTTTTTAAGAAATCTCCACACTGTTCTCCATAGCAGCTGTACTAGTTTGCATTCCCATCAACAGTGTAAGAGGGTTCCCTTTTCTCCTTACCTTCTCCAGCATTTATTGTTTGTAGACTTTTTGATGACAGCCATTCTGACTGGAGTGAGATGGTACCTCATTGTGGTTTTGATTCGAATTTCTCTGATAATGAGTGATGTTGAGCATCTTTTCATGTATTTGTCAGCCATACGTATTTCTTCTTTGGAGAAATGTCTGTTTAGTTCTTTGGCTCATTTTTTCACTGGGTCATTTATTTTTCTGGAATTGAGCCACATGAGCTGCTTATATATTATTGAGATTAATTCTTTGCCTGTTACTTTGTTTGCTATTATTTTCTCCTATTCTGAAGTCTATCTTTTCACCTTGCTTATAGTTTCCTTCATTGTGCAAAAGCTTTTAAGTCTAATTAGGTCCCATTTGTTTGTTTTTGCTTTTATTTCCATTACTCTGAGAAGTGGGTCATAGAGGATCCTGCTCTGATTTATGTCAGAGAGTGTTTTGCCTATGTTTTCCTCTAGGAGTTTTATAATTTCTTTTCTTACATTTAGATCTTTAATCCATTTTGAGTTTATTTGTGTGTGTGGTGTTAGAAAATGTTCTCGTTTCATTCTTTTACAAGTGGTTGACCAGTTTTCCCAGCACCACTTGTTAAAGAGATTGTCTTTTCTCCATTGTGTATTCTTGCCTCCTTTGTCAAAAATAAGGTGTCCCTAGGTGTGTGGGTTTATCTCTAGGCTTTCTATTTTGTTTCATTGATCTATATTTCTGTCTTTGTGCCAGTACCATACTGTCTTGATGACTGTAGCTTTGTAGTATAGTCTGAAGCCAGGCAAGTTGATTCCTCCAGTTCATTCTTCTTTCTCAAGATTGCTTTGGCTATTTGGTTTTGGGGTTTTTGTTTTTTGTATTTCCATACAAATTGTGAAATTATTTGTTCTAGTTCTCTGAAAAATACCATTGGTAACTTGATAGGGATTGCACTGGATCTAAAGATTACTTTGAGTAGTATAGTCATTTTCACTATATTGATTCTTCCGATACATGAACATGGTATATCTCTCCATCTATTTGTGTTCTCTTTGATTTCTTTCATCAGTGTTTTATAGCTTTCTATATATAGGTCTTTTGTTTCTTTAGGAAGAGGAGTTGGTGATGGATAGGGAGGCCTGTCGTGCTGCAATTCATGGGGTCACAAAGAGTCAGACACGACTGAGCAACTGAATTGAACTGACCTGAACTAATTCCTAAGTATTTTATTCTTTTTGTTGCAAAGGTGGATGGGATTGTTTCCTTAATTTCTCTTTCTGTTTTCTCGTTGATAGTGTATAGGAATGCAAGGGATTTCTGTGTGCTAATTTTATATCCTGCAACTTTACTATATTCATTGATTAGCCCTAGTAATTTTCTGGTGGAGTCTTTAGGGATTTTTATGTAGAGGATCATGTCATCTGCAAACAGTGAGAGTTTTACTTCTTTTCCAACCTGGATTCCTTTTATTCTTTTTTCTTCTCTGATTGCTGTGGTTAAAACTTCCAAAACTATGTTGAATAGTAATGGTGAGTGGACACCCTTGCCTTGTTCCTTACTTTAGGGGAAATGCTTTCAATTTTTCACCATTGAGGATAATGTTTGCTTTGGGTTTATCATATATGGCTTTTATTATGTTGAGGTATGTTTCATCTATGCCTGCTTTCTGGAGGGTTTTTATGATAAATGAATGTTGAATTTTGTCAAAGGCTTTCTCTGCATCTGTTGAAATAATCATATGGTTTTATCTTTCAATTTGTTAATGTGGTGTATCACATTGATTGATTTGCGAATATTAAAGAATCCTTGCATCCCTGGGATAAAGCCCACTTGGTCATGATGTATGATCTTTTTAATATGTTGTTGGATTCTGTTTGCTAGAATTTTGTTGAAAATTTTTCTATCTGTTTATCAGTGATACTGGCCTGTAGGTTTCTTGTTTTGTGGCACCTTTGGCTGGTTTTTGGTATTAGGGTGATGCTGGCCTCATAGAATGAATTTGGAAGTTTACCTTCCTCTGAAATTTTCTGGAAGAGTTTAAGCAGGATTAAGTGTTAGCTCTTCTCTAAAATGTTGGTAGAATTCAGCTGTGAAGCCATCTGGTCCTGGGCTTTTGTTTGTTGGAAGATTTTTTATTACAGTTTTGATTTCCGTACATGTGATGGGTCTGTTAAGGTTTTCTATTTCTTCCTGGGTCAGTTTTTGAAGGTTATACTTTTCTAAGAATTTGTCCCCTTCTTCCAAGTTGTCCATTTTATTGGCATAGAGCTGCTGGTAGTAGTCTCTTATGATCCTTTGTATTTCTGTGTTGTCTGTTGTGATTTCTCCATTTTCATTTCTAATTTTGCTGATTTCATTCTTCTCCCTTTTTTTTCTTGATGTGTCTGGCTAATGGTTTGTCTATTTATCTTCTCAAAGAACCAGCTTATAGTTTTGTTGATTTTTACTATAGTCTCCATTGTTTCTTTTTCATTTATTTCTGCCCTAATTTTTATTTCTTTCCTTCTTCTAACCCTGGGATTCTTCATTTCTTCTTTTTCTAGTTGCTTTAGGTGTAAAGTTAAGTCATTTACTTGACTTTTCTCTTGTTTCTTGAGGTAACCTTGTATTGCTATGAACCTTCTCCTTGGCACTGCTTTTACTGAATCCCATAGGTTTGGGGTTGTTGTGTTTTCATTTTCAATCGTTTCTATGCATATTTTGATTTCTTTTTTTATTTCTTCTGTGATGTGTTGGTCCTGCAGAAGCGTGTTGTTCAGCCTCCATACGTTTGTGTTTTTAACAGTGATTTTCCTGCAGTTGATCTCTAATCTTACTGCGCTGTGATCAGAAAAGATGCTTGAAGTGATTTCAATTTTGTTGAATTTACCAAGGCTAGATTTATGGCCCAGGATGTGACCTATCCTGGAGAATGTTCCGTGTGCCCTTGAGAAAAAGGTGAAATTCATTGTTTTGGGAGGAAATGTCCTATAGATATCAATTAGGTCTAACTGGTCCATTGCATCATTTCAAGTTTGTGTTTCCATGCTAATTTTGTCTGGTTGATCGATCCATAGGTGAAGGTGGGGTATTAAAGTCTCCCACTATTATTGTGTTACTGTTAACTTCCCCTTTTATACTTGTTAACATTAGACTTACATATTGCAGTGCTCCTATGTTGGGTGCATATATATTTATAAGTGTTACATCTTCTTCTTGGATTGATCATTTGATCATTATGTAGTGTCCTTCTTTGTCTCTTTTCATGGTCTTTATTTCAAAGTCTATTTTATCTGATATGAGTGTTGCTACTCCTGCTTTCTCTTGGTCTCCATTTGCATTAAGTATCTTTTTCCAGCCCTTCACTTCCAGTCTGTATGTGTCCCTTGTTTTGAGGTGGGTCTCTTGTAGATATCATATATAGGGATCTTGTTTTTGTATCCATTCAGTCAGTCCTTGTCTTTTGGTTGGGGCATTCAACCCATTTACATTTAAGGTAATTATTGATAAGTATGATCCCATTGCCATTTACTGTGTTGCTTGGGGTTCGAGTTTATTCACCCTTTCTGCATTTCCTGTCTAGAGAAGATCCTTTAGCATTTGCTGGAGAGCTGGTTTGGTGGTGCTGAATTCTCTCAGCTTTTGCTTCTCCGTAAAGGTTTTGATTTCTCCTTCATATTGGAATGAGATCCTTGCTGGGTATAGTAATCTGCATTGTAGGTTTTCCTTTCATCACTTTAAGTATGTTCTACCATTGTCTTCTGACCTGAAGAGTTTCTACTGAAAGATTGGCTGTTATCCTTATGGGAATCCCCTTGTGTGTCATTTGTTGCTTTTACCTTACTGCTTTTAATATTTTCTCTTTGTGCTTGATCTTCATTAATTTGATTAATATGTGTCTTGGGGTGTTTTGCCTTGGGTTTGTCCTGCTTGGGACTCTCTGGGTTTCTTGGACTTAGGTGGCTATTTTCTTCCCCATTTTAGGGAAGTTGTCAACTATTATCTCCTCAAGTATTTTCACATGGCCTTTCTTTTTGTCTTCTTCTGCAACTCCTATGATTGAATGTTGGGGCGTTTGACATTGTCCCCGAGGTCTCTGAGGTAGTCCTCATTTCTTTGAATTCTTTTTTCTTTTTTCCTCTCTACTTCATTTATTTCCACCATTCTATCTTCCACCTCACTTATCCTATCTTCTGCCTCAGTTAGTCTATTGTTGATTCCCCCCAGAGTGTTTTTGATCTCAGTTATTGCATTATTCATTATTTATTGATTCTTTTTTATTTATTATAGGTCCTGTTAAATATTTCTTGCATCTTCTCAATCCTTGTCTCTAGTCTATTTATCTGTAACTCCATTTTGTTTTCAAGATTTTGGATTATCTTTACTATCATTATTCTGAATTCTTTTTCAGGTAGACTCCCTATCTCCTTCTCTTTTGTTTGGTTTGGTGGGCATTTATCATGTTTCTTTACCTGCTGAATATTTCTTTGCCTTTTCATTTTGTTTAGATTGCTGTGCTTGGGGTGGCCTTTCTGTATGCTGGAAGTTTGTGATTCCTCTTTATTGTGGATGTTGCTGCCTGTGGTTAGGGTTGGGCTAGAGGCTTGTCAAGGTTTCCTGATTAGGGAAGCTTGCATCGGTGTTCTGGCGGGTGGAGCTGGATCTCTTCTCTCTGGAGTGCAATGAAATACTCAGTAGTGAGTTTTGAGGTGTCTGTGGGTTTGGTGTCACTTTGGGCAGCCTGTATTTTAATGCTCAGGGCTATGTTCCTGTGTTGCTGGAGAATCAGCATGGTAAGTCTTGCTCTGGAACTTTTTGGCTCTTGGGTGGAGCTTGGTTTCAGTGTAAGAATGGAGGCTTTTGGATGAGCTCTTGTCAATTAATGTCTCCTGGAGTCAGGAGTTTTCTGGTGTTCTCAAGTTTTGGATTTAAGCCTCCTGCCTCTGGAGTTCAGTCTTAATCTTACAGTAGCCTCAAGACTTTCCCATTCATACAGCACCAATGATAAAACATCTAGGTTAATGGTGAAAGATTCTCCACAGTGAGGGACACCCAGAGAGGTTTACAGAGTTACCTGGAGAAGAGAAGAGAGAGGGGGGAGGTAGAGGTGACCAGGAGGAGAAGAGGGGGGATCAAAAGGGGAGGGAGCAAGCTAGCCAGTAATCAGTTCCCTATGTGCTCTCCACAGTCTGGCACATCCAGAGCTACATAGAGAAGAGAAGAGGGAGGAGGTAGATAGAGGTGACCAGGACAAGAAGAGGGGGAGTCAAAAGGGGAAAGACCAATCTAGCCAGTGATCAGTTCCCTAAGTGTTCTCCACAGCCTGGAACACCCAGAGAGATTCACAGAGTTGGGTAGAGAAGAGAAGGGGGAGGGAGGAGATAGAGGTGAATTAGGGAGAAAAGGCAGAGTCAAAAGGGGACAGAGCAATCAAGCCAGCAATCACACCCCTAAGCAAAAATGGGCATTGAATGTTCTTAAAGGCACAAAATGGATAGCAAATACCAAAAAGCAAAGATTAAAAATCTAGAGTAGAGGTTAGACTCTGAAAAATACAGTATTAAAAATGCAAAACAAAATCAATCACAAAATTATAAACATATATATACGAAATTTGCTTTAAAAATAGGGTCTTTTTTTGCAAGATAACAGTAGGTTATAAAAATGAAGATTAAAGGACTAATGAAGAACTTAAAAATTAAAAATTGATAATAGTTAAATAGGCACTTTTTAATGTTTCCCTGTCAATATTGATTCATGAGTGCTTTTATTTTGTCAGCAAACCAATGGTTTAATGCATGTACAGTGCTGAGGAGTAGAAAGATTAGGTTCCCTGGTAGGACTATGCTATTACTAGGTCAGAACCAGAACTTTTTTTTTTTTTAATTAAACAATTGTTGAATCTCCAATCTTGCTCTTCCTTTTCTGAGACCAACTGGGCTTTCATAGTCAATTTTTACAGTTATCGTTTGTGTAAATACCCCTCCAGAACATGGCAGAGGTTTGGCTGCTGTCAGTTCCTTTAAGGGCAGAATTCCTTGCAGAAATATCAGCAAAGTGATTTTCCTTAGCTTCCAGAGAGTCAAACACAATATGCTCCAGAATCTTAATAGTAGATAAAATGACAGTGTAAAAGTATTGCATCCAATAATTTCTGAACATAAGGGCCATTTTAAATTTATTTTCTACTGTAAGTAAAGAAGCCACATTCCTTCCAGAACATTGTAAATTCTGGAGGTACTCCAAAAACACATGTACTAAACTATCCGCATTCTGTGCTGTGCTGAGCTGATTCAGTCATGTCCAAACCTTTCTGACCCCGTGGACTGTGGCCCACCAGGCTCCTCTGTCACAGTTTCCCAGGCAAGAGTATTGGAGTGGGTTGCCATTTCCTCCTCCAGGGGGTCTTTCCAACCCAGGGGTCTTTACCACTGAGCCACCTAGGAAGCCCCATTAGAGGGCTGAAGGCACCTCAAGCACCAATGTCGTGACTGCTTGCAACAATAGCAGAAACTAGGAGTTTTGTCTAGGAACTTTCATTCACTAGAGTAGAAGATTAAGAATCTTAGCAGTCTTTTTTTAGGTGACTCATCTAAGGTTGAGAACTAATTTGCCAAATTAACTGAATCTGGACTGGACATGGTTTCCTATTGTGTCCTGGTCCTTTTTACTAGAAGGGAAAGTTCCCAGTTCAACCCATTAATAGAGTTAAAAGCTACCTGACAGGAATCAGTGTCTGAAGGAAGAACATAATTTTCTTTAGAAACAATTGGGAAGTCTACAGCAGAAAAAAAAAAAAAAAAAAAACTCAAGTCATGAACAGGTTCACCGGATTTTTGTGTTGAAGACTGAACTTTGTTCCTGTTATCAGGCTCTGGAAAAACCCTGAGATTTGCCTGATGAAGTTGGCTGGCACTGCCCAAGCCTAATCATAATCATGCTGGTCTCCAAGTTGTAACTCTAGAGACCTTTCAAAATTTTCCAATGATCAATTTTCATTGAACGCTGGACCTGAGCTCCACTGACAAACTGATGAACCAGCTGATATAAGTCAGGAAACTAGGCTAGTAAGTGTGAATGACTATATTAAATCCCCAGCAAATCTGTGAGCATCTTCAGTTACTCTGAGAAAATCTTTGACTATGGCTCACAGTTCGGCTTTAGTTTAGGAAATAAAAGAAATTAAGGGTTTAGCCTTTTGGTCCTCAGAAGGTTTAATGTTAAAGAGACATGTTATGATATGTTCAGAAGAAAAGGGAGTGGAGAGAGTTTCAGAGCAAAAGGAAAGTTTGATAAGGGAATTAGTATGAGGGAACAGAAGGTATAGATGAGGTGGAGCAGCACAGAAGAGAAGGAGGAAGACGATGTTGGTGAACTTTAGAAAAAGAAGCCAAGGAAAGGGAGCATGAGCCTTTAGAAGCCATTTCATCTTTCTTTAATTGCTTGTTTGCCTCAGTTAATCTTAGAATCTTATTTTGCAGAGAGACAATTTTAGGCTCAGTAGTATTTATAAGCTGGTTTTTAAAGTTATGGTTATTCAATTTATTTTAAAAAACAAACTTAAGGATTTCAAAAGTTCCTCATAACGGTCATTGATATTCTAAATTGTCTTTGGTGAGGTCAGTCCACTTTGTTTGAAATGAACATGAGGAAGGACTATAGCTTTCAAACATAAAAATTGGTCATGGTCCCTGGGGGAAGGGGGGGTCACCCTCAAATATGTATATAACTAGAATCCAACTTCTCATAAGTTTTTCTCTAGAGTAAAAGAATAATTTTCAAACTGCCTAAACAACTCAAATAGCTCAAAAATAGCCTCCAGGCCTGATACCAGTCAGTGTTCAAGGAACAGTCTGATTTCAGAGGAACCAGGCTGAAACTGCTGAGCATAGTTCCAATAAAACAGCCCCTATTCCAAAAGGAACTTGGCCTAAGGCCAAACTGGCACAGTTCAATGAAATAGCCCCTGTTCCCAAAGGAATCAGGCAAAGATTAGCCAGGTCCAGTTGGAGCAATCTGATTTCAAAATCAGGTCAAAGTGCCAAATGAGTACTCACATACAGAGCAAGATCAGAGAGGAAAAAACCTTAAAATAGATCTCAAATAAAACCTGAAATGCTTCAAAATGCAATGAGGGCAGAAGCTTGGATCTAGGAAAAAGATTTATCCTCAAACCCCAGGGTTGACAAGGAAAGCAATGAGCAACAATGTGCTCAATGTGAATACCGTACCTGTTTGGTCACCAGCCTTGGAGTGTTTGGGAGGCTTCTCTGGATTCTAGTATGGGCCATCAGAATGTTGAACTACAAGACTGCAAGTTATTTTTCCAGAAAAAAAAAAAGAAAGTTTATTTGGGATCACTAAGAACTGCAATTTAGGATTACAACCACAACAAACCATGGGCAAGTCCCCCAGAAAAAATGGGAGGAAACTCATATGGAGGGGAAAAGGAAGTTGGGAGGCTATAGGGAGAGAGCAGTTGGTGAGGTGGAGGTGGTTAGGCTCTCTTGCCCCACGCCACTCTAGTCCCACGGCTGGGATCGTTTGTGGCACTGTGCATGCGCATTGTGGTATGGTCCTATACAAGCATCACCTGAAAAGCCCTAGGAGCATCAAGTCCAGTCGTGTTGAGCTGCCTAGTCATTGGTGCCGCTGTATCGACCATTAGAGAGTAAAGCATGTCTGCCTTGCCACAGTGAACAATGTCTGCATTTCCTAAGGCTCCCCACATCTTCTCACCTTGCCTACCCTGGGTTCAGTGAACAATTAGATACAGCAAGACAACTTGTAGGATACAGC
>CM035285.1:677562-862419 GCA_020226075.1 Hydropotes inermis
AAACCTGAAGGTTGATCATGCTGACTCCTACTTGCCTCATCACCAATCAGAAGAATGAGCTGATCACACTCTCTTTTGAACCATTACTATAATGCTTCTCACTATCTTCTCCAAGTTGGGACACATAGCTTTTCAAGGCAGGAGCCCACTGTCTCCCCCATTGCCTGGAAAAGTAATAAAGCTGGTCTTTTCTACTTCACCCAAAGCTCTGTCTCTGAGATTTGATTTGTCACTGGTGTACAGAGAAGTTGAGGTTTCGGCATTGGTTTTGGCCCCCAACATGGGACCAACACAGGGATGGACCCCAGAGGGGTGTCCCTTGGCTTGTTTAGATCCTCTGATGACTTCTCCAGTACAGCCTCTTTTGAGAGAGCAAAGTACTGGAGAATTCCTTTAGAGATCGGATCACCTGGGATCCTTGCTGGAAAGGCTGAGCCCCAGTTATAATCTGCCCACCATTCCAGCAGCTGGAACTCCGAGGTGGAGCAGACTGCAGAAGACAGACTGCCTAACAGTTGCCAAGGCTGACTTTGCCTTGAGGACATTCCTCTCCTTCTCCTGCTTGGGCCACTCTGGACATACCACATTGAGGGATTATTTTGGGGAAGCAGGAAAGCGGTGTTCTGGATGTCACGATACCTCTGCCAGTATTTTGATAAGTCCCCAGGCATGCTCATTGAGGTCACTCGACTTGGGCTATTTGGAGAACCTCTGGATTTTCTGTTAGGAAGGTTAGAGGTGTGAAGTGCAGAGCTTCCCAGAATGTCCTGATTCCATAATTCCCATGGAGTTGTGGATGACAGCACTCCCTCCCATTCACCGTGGTAACAACACACACAAACTATTGCCAACCAGGGAAGCCCTCCTAAGCTTTGAGCCCAGAGTTTCTACTGAGGCTTCCTTATGCTGGCATAACTGATTTATTCATTTCCCATGTGACTGAGTTAAATCTTCATTCCCCTTTCCCTTCTCTGGAGGTCATGCTTATCACAGGGCCCAAAGAAACCACCCTAAATCACCTTGTTAGTAAAAACCATCAAATATGGCTCCGGGAGGCCACCATGAATGAAAAACTTGCTCTCATCACTAAGTAAATTATTAGAAGTTATTTTTATTTATTTATTTTTTTTTTATTTTTATTTGTAGTGAATTTTGTCATACATTGGAATAAAACAGCCATGGGTTTACATGTGTTCCCCATCCCGATCCCCCCCCCCACCTCCCTCTCCACCCGCTCCCCCTAGGTTTTCCCAGTGCACCAGGTCCGAGAGCTTGTCTCATGCATCCAACCTGGGCTGGTGATTAGAAGTTATTTTTAGAAGGGCATAAAGGCCATACCTCTCTTTAAGAAAAGTCAAATTCCTTACCACACATTTGTGCTGTTTATTTTTATAACTTTAAGTAATAAACACATCTGTTTTTCTCATCTTTAATCCCCTGGAATCCCAGAAGGTGAGATGAGAAAGAACACAAGTGCCCTTATTATTCCTTCACCCTTTTTTCCTCTCTCCACGCATTCCAATTCTTTCAGCTATAGCTTAGGTTTTACTCAGTCAAAGTCTTTAAAATATATTTTATAAGCATGTGGTAATTATTCTTTCTCATCCAAACCAACTTATTAGTATTACAGCTACATGCGAACATTCTTTGCCATATAGTCTCATCAAATATTCCTATGTCAATCCAAGGTCATGATTCCTGGGCCACTCAGAGAAAAATGCTTCTAGCACCAAGGTAAATTAGATTTTCTCATTTTCTACTACTTACTCAAAATTATGCTTCATTTTAATTTGCGTCACACTTGAAGTACTGTTTTCTTTCTCAGATATTTTTCCTTCTGGAGTTTCTAACTGTTACTCCTTTTCTCTTATTGACAGAAATTACTACGATTTCAACACATCACAAAATCACTTTGCCTCTCAATCTGTTTTTGTTATACATTAACCCCTTGATTTCTAAAGATGGTCTTTCCAGGGTGGGCCCATCTTATCCTCATGTAACTCTGTTGTCTCAAAATTTCATGAGAATGTTGAGACTTTGAAACAACGGTAATATCCGAGTTTTTTCATTCATTCTTGGAGAAGATAGAGAAGGTTCGGATATTATTTGTGACGTGCTAGCCTTTCCTCAGCACACAAACAGAGTGGGAATTCCGTGACCATACCTGGTGTCTAGAGTACTAGACTTGCTGTCTTCGGTCGCTAAATCACGTCCCGCTCTCTGTGACCCCACAGGCCGCAGCACCCCAGGCTCCCCTGGCTTAGACACGTTCCACACTGTCACTTCTGTTGACTGAAACAAAAGCACACGACGTGAGAGCTGCGACTCCCAGCTCTGCTTGGGCACTTCCTGGATGTTAGAGCCCAGGGACAGCCTCCCAGGGAGCTCTGAGGAGCTGCTCCAAAGAGGCCGGGGCAGAGATCAGCATACATCTGATTTTTGAGAAGGTGTATGTGCAATCACACACGAATCTGTGTGGCAGGTGGCTGCTAGGTACAAGGCATAGGTACCTTAGTTGATGATTTTAGTGTTTTCTAAAATATGAAAGTGAAGGTGTTAGTTGCTCAGTCTTATCCAACTCTGTGCGACCCCGTGGACTGTAGCCCACCAGGCTCCTCAGTCCATAGAGTTCTCCATGCGAGAGTTCTGAAGTGGGTAGCCATTCCCTTCTCCAGGGAATCTTCCTCACCCAGGGATTGAATGCAGGCCTCCCACACGGCAGGCAGATTCTTCACCCTCTAAGCCAGAGGGAAGCCCTAAGTATAGGAAGGTGAAAGAAAGTGGGCTCATAAAGCTTTCCGCTGGAATTATCTGTCTGAAGGCCTGTTCCGCCTGCTTTCCCAGAGCACACAGCGCCTTTTTCCTGATCTTCACCTTGAACTCCTCTCAAGGTGCGAAAGTCAGCGACTGCAGTGGCTAATGGCTCAATCCTCGTCGAGCTTGATGGCAAGTATCACTCTTTAGTTGTGATATCACTCTTAAGTCAATCTCGTATTCTCCAGGTTTGGCCTTCTATTGCTTTTGTTCACAAAGAGAGAAACTGGGCAAGTGACTCAACTTTATCTTCCAGCTCAACTAGTAAAGTCATGTTTAAATATATTTTCCCAGTGCAATTTTAATTTCTAATCATTTTCATTTTCTTAATATCTTGTTTGGGAAAGTATTTTTATATATGAAATATTTCCTTGAATCACTTCAAGGACACCAATGAGAATTTTTAATAGCACAGTTCTTTCTGTTGCCTGAATAATTGATCCTTCCTTAGGGGATTGTTTTTTTTTTATTTTCCATACCTTTGTATTTCTTTTCATCTTTTCTGCATATATCTAATCTCTGGTTGTACATTTACTTATTTTTGGTCAAGGATTGGAAATCAAATTGAGAAGAGAGGGATTGGAGTTATACTTGCCCAGCTCCTCACAAGATTGAAATGCAGAAGAGGGCTGATGCAGATAATGGGGAGATATGGTCCCCAAGCCCCTACCAGACTTGCCACTGAGTAATCATAAGTGGTGTGGCCTGGGTTTCCTTTGCTGTGCTAAAGGGAGAATTTTCCTCCAGAATCCTTTCTCAAAGTTATAAGTCTGCTTGGAAACCCTGTTGATAGAGGCTGGATATAACAATAATAAGGCTTGCCTTAATTTCTCTGGTTGAGGTATCACCTCTATGGAAATACTGCTTCTGAAAACCAAGACTATTTACCTAGCCTATCTTAGTGTCCACATTAATGTGACTTCACTATTCCGGGGTCTTCATCAACATAGTTCCAAGAAACCTTTGATCAGAGTGATAAAATTGGCTGTGAATGACCCACTGATTCATTACAGTCATCCTGCAAATTCTGAATGGAGGTATCCCACTAGATTGCATCCCTCATCATGTTGATGTTTATGTTACAGAAACTCAACTGCTGAGCCCCAGTTACACGATCACCACTGTAAAAGGTAGATTCTTCTTTGAGAAGAATATGTCCTTTTCATGGACATGTGTTCATGGCAGAACGAGAAGACACACATAGGTGTTCATTCTGCCATTTTCCATCACACTGTAAGTGATGGCTCCAGAATTCACGAATTTGCTATAAGCTAAATTTCACTTGTGCTTTAAAAAGATAAACTTCTGTTTAAAGATGCCCTTTATCTACACATAAATTTCCCAAGTTTGCGATTTCCAGAGCTCATATGTTAAAACGTGATCCTATAACTTCTATGCAGCGCCATCGCACGGACTCACCCTGGGGTCTTTTGGACCCGCTGTCTTCTCTACTCTGCACCCTGCCGCCTGCTCGAGAGGAAGCAGAGAGTCTGGGAGCAAATGAGGCCTGTGCCTCTTGGCCAGTGAGGAGCTGTCCGGAGAGCCGAGAGAGCAGGAGGGAGGTCTCCGTGGCAGGTTCCTGGCTCTCCCTCTGTGGGTGCCTCCAGCTTCGTCTCAGGACAAAGGGTCACTGTTGTTCTCAAGGTCACCTGTTCCGTGCACTCCTCCTCGTTTCCGGTTCCGAGTCTCTCCCCAGGTGCCATCTCACTAGGCGTCCTGGCAGTCTTATTGCTGCCAGTCTTGGGCCCTGCGCTAGCCTTTGTGGCTTCCCTGAAGCCTGCCTACACTTTGCAGTTAGATTAGGTTCTTGGTGGGTTTTTTGTTCCTTGTTAAACTATTTTTTTAAACCTTTTATTGTGTGTTGGGCGTGTAACTGATTAACAATGCTGTGATAATTTCAGGTAAACACTCTTTGAAAAATCTTCCATGGTGTGTGTCATCTGTTTCCTGTTGCTTGTCTGACTAATACAGGAGCTTAGTCTGAAATAAAAAATACTATTTATCCACAGGGACTAGCTGTGTAATGTTTATAATTTATTTGTTAAATAATTATGATGTTTTTGCTCTACACATCAGTAAATAATACCATATTTTTGTATTTATTCAACTTTGATGTACATATCAATGCTAGACTAATGCATTTGTTATTACATGATAAAATAATAATTCCCTAATTATCTTAATATTGAAACAAAAGTCTTATCACTTGTACTATGTCTGCTGAATCACAGAATGAATTGTTGCCATTTTGCGATTTTATTCACCTCACTGTCATAAAATTTCCATACTTAGGATCTGGGACTCTGAACTATCTAACAAAGGCAAGAGCAGTTAGAATTCTTAAGGTGCTCCTTACCATCCTACGATACTCTACAGGGATCAGGTCTCTGCTGACCACCCCAAACTGAACCACAAGCCTCATTTTCCATCCCGGGATACTCTGTCCGCCCTCACCATATACTGCTCAATTTTTCCTCTAAGAATTGATAGCTATATGACATATGTGTGTTTATTTCAATTTTATTATTCCCCTTACTGAAATGTAACCCTCATAAGATGAGAGGCTTTCTTTTGTTCCTTGTTCTATCTACAATTCTACAGTTCATATTGCCTCAAAAGTACCTGTTCAATAAAATAATAATGGATGTGACTTTGGAGCTTAGGAATGAGATCTTAGATAGACAGATAGATGATAGATAGATAGATTTATTGTTATCAGCAAAGAAATGGTAATTGAAAGTTCAGCTATAAATCTGGTGACTCAGAGTATCTGTGCAAGCTGAAGATAGAAAACAGAGGACAAAGAAGGCTGTAGGGCTCTGAAAAGTAGAGACCAGAAAAGAAGAGGAAATTTGGAGAGTGATGTCATAGAAAATAATGTCATAAATGAAAATTTTGAGAATGAAATAGATGCCTAATTATTAAATACAGAGGAAAGACCAGGCAAGATCAAAGAAATGTCCATTTGATATGATACTGCCTTGTTGAATATTGACTTGGCAAGGTTCCCGAGGACTTGCAGATTTTTATGCACTATCTCAAAATCCCCTCCCTTAACCCTGCATAGGGTAGAGTTGTTGTGAATGGGGGAGGTCTGGTCTAGAGCTGCCTCCTGTTTCATGTGTGGGAAACAGGCCTTGGAAAAAGGATTTTCCAAGTCTATGCACAGGTGAACAGATGACAAGTAGGGTCACTTTGAAATCTTCCCATGCCATGGATGGTGGTTTTGAGTACCAGTGAGACCTAGAGGCAGGAGGGTGAGTGAGTCAGAGAAAAACACATGTGAAGAGCAGACCCGCAGTCACTGCCAGATAGGCAGCAAGAAACACATGCCTATTCTTATAGTACCTGAGGCTTGTGAGTGGTTTATTGCCATGGCAATGCTGATTAGTACACATTAATATGCCATATTCTCTTATTCTAATAACTATTCAAAAGCAGAAATTCGAGCATCTAGACAAGTAAAGGCCTGTGCTTAAAGGGTTCATTGCTAAGATCCTGGTGATCCACAAGTACCTAATATGATCCTTTGTCAATTATTATTGATACTTCTAAGACCTATATGTCAATATGATAGTCTACAATTGGCATTTATGGAAGACACAGCAGTCTGCAGAGGAAAATAAAAACTTGGGAAGTATGATTGAAATTAATGAAAATATAGACTTTGACTCAGTTACAGTAAGACTGACTGGTCAACAGTAAAATCAACAAAGAGGTTTGCTCCTCACTCCTCATTCTTCCTTCAAGCTCATTCTCCAAGTTTCTGTCCTAATGAGCTTAACCAGCTACCTCATGCCGGCTCTAAGTAACTGAGTTTTACTGGGTAAAACTAGAAGAGCTGAGTGACATCACTGTAATTCATTCAGAAGCACCTCAAATGAGCACTCACAAGTGCCTAGCAATCCTATATGTCGCTCTAGTAAACTCTGTCTCCTATTAGTAGAGAAGACACTTTGATATATTGTCTAATTTTTTCAACTACCCCAGCCCAACGCCACTTTTACCTACATGAGCGGTCCTTGGTCCATACTTTATGAGAAAAGACATTGGAAACTTTGTCCTCTTTCCATCTATGTGTACTCTTGCTGAGGTAGGAAGTAGTGTGACTCTGGGCTGGATACGTGGTGTTTGTCAAAGTGAAACTTAGTCACTCGGTTGTGTCTAATTGCATCCCAGGCTGCAGACCCTGGCAGCCTGTAGCCTGCCAGGCTCCTCTCTCCATGAGATTTTCCAGGCAAGAATACTGGAGTGGCTAGCCATTCCCTTCTCCAGGGGACTTCCCTGAGCCAGGATCAAACCCACGCTCTCCTGCACTGCAGATTCTTTACCATCTGAGCCACTTGGTTAAGTGGCATCAAATTCATAAGCGTTGTTCTCACCCAAACACTGCAAGAACAAACTAGTGTCAAAAGCTAAGCTCTGCTGAAGCAAAGAGATAAGGTGCGCACTCCTGAGGCAGAAGACTCCTTGTCTGCACATGTGCAGGAGGGCTTCTTGGGAGTCAAAAGGGGGGTGGGGGGCATAAGGATTTCGGACTTGCACCCACAGGCCTCTGGGGTGGGACCCATCTCAGCAGTTGTTGGCATATCTTGGGGAGGGTCCATGGACCAATCAGGTGTGAAGAGAGAAACAAGATAAATGGCCAAAGGTAAACAAAGATCCCGAAGGACTGTACAAGTGACTTAAAAGTGAAAGTGAAGTCGCTCAGTCGTGTCTGACTCTTTGTGAGCCCATGCACTGCAGCCCACCAGGCTCCTCCATCCTTGGGGTTTTCCAGGCAAGAATACTGGAATGGGTTGCCATTTCCTTCTCCAGGAGATCTGCCCGACGCAGGGATTGAACCCGGGTCTCCCGCATTGTAGGCAGATGCTTTACTGTCTGAGCCTCCAGGGAAGTCATGCGATTTAAATCACCTCCTTACTGTGCTCCCATTCAGGACTCCTGCACTCGTCTGCAGGTGTGTGTCTCTGCCTAGCTTCTGACTGACTGCAGCCCTCCTCATTAGAGAAGATGCTTGTATCCTTTCTCTCTGGGTGTGTATCTCTGCCCTACTTCTGACTTAGAGAAACTCTTTTCCTGTGTGCGCTTCCATACTTTGTGCTATGTCTCTAATAATAAACTTCGTACCTATTTTTACAGTTTTTGCCTCCTTGAATCATTCTTGCTTTCAGACAGGGGCAAGAGCCAGGGCCACTTTGCTTCTAGCCCCTAGCCCCCGGTGGTCTGGTCACTAGGGATTCCTAGTTTTCATCCAGGTTATCCAAGTTTAATCCCTGGACAGGGAACTAAGTAAGATCTCTTTTCAGGACTTCTCAACTACAGAGATCATTACCTTCCTCTCTCTTTTTTCAACTTTTATTGACATTTAAAAAATTAATCTCAAGTCAAAGCACAGTCCTATTAAATTCCACCATCGCGTGCATGCCGCTCATCTCTCCTGACTTTTCAGGGAGTATGTCCTATTCAGTGCTCAGTGACAGAGCGTTGAGCATCATGTGCCATGAACTTTCAGGACCTGAGAGAAACAGTGAACCAGACACTTGAGGCAAAAGAAGAATGATGTAAGTCTTGTATTGCAGTAACTCTATAGATAGCGCTGGTATTCACTGATGTAGAAAATATTGAGGAAGTCAGGACAGGCGGAGGGGAAAACTAAGAGTTCCATTTGGGTGCTTTTGTATTTTAAGTTATCTATTTGACATACAAATGAACACATTTGTCTGGAGAAGTTCAAACTGAATTTATTGAGAGGCACTGGAATTACATGCAGAGAGAGTGAAAAGATTCACAAGTGGCATTGAGGGCCTCTGACATTTCACAGTTACGTGAAGGGGACTCAGCTAAGAAAACTTAGAAGGAGCAGCAAGAATCTAAGATGAAAACCAGAATCTGGTGAGCAAGTTGTCCTGGACTTGCTGAGTCCTGATGATTTGAGAATCATCACTTAGAGTTTAGCATCTCTGTGGGCCTGACCCAGATTTCAGATGATGGGTAATAATATTATTCAAGTGTTTCAAGACTTTTCCTAAAATCTCATTCATCCAGATTGCATCCAACAGGCATACTATAAATAATTTATAAGAATGGCTAATATTTGAGAGCTTAATTAGAAATTATAGTCCTTTACAATACACACTCCAGGAGCAGAGAAAGAATTTAAGATGGTGGAATACAACTCATTCATTAAGAAGTAAAGTAGGCCAAGTTGTAATTAAAACAGCCAATTGAATACAATCCATAACTAATGACCTGGTCCAATAGCTAACCAGGGCAGTTATGCTATTTAGAAATGCATATGTAATCTTTACTTTTAAATCTGAGTTTATTGTTTAGATACTGCTGTACCTGACCGATAATGCAAATTTTATAGTGCCTTGTAAGTAGAGAATAGCACTAATTAAATACTGTAATCTGCTTATTTTAATTGATAAATTCCCAGAATTTCTGAAGCCTGACTAAAATGGAAATATGTTAAATTTTGTTATATTTACATAAAGAATGAGTGTATCGACAGCAAAAAATACATTTTATTTCTGCCATCAAACAAAGTATTGCAGAAGGAGAGGAGAGGCCAAGATGACATAGCAGGTAGGCCGTGAGCTTATCTCCTCCCAGGAAGACACCAAAACGACAACTATTTACAGAGAACCTCTCACTGAGAGCAACCTGAAGACTAGCAGAAATAACTGATGTAAAGAAAAGCTACAATGAAACAGGCAAGAGGAGAAATCACCCTTCAAGTGAAGTGAAAAAAGAATTTTTAAAAAATTATGACTGGTTAAGAGAACTCTGAGATAATACTGAGTCTACTAATATTCATATTAGGGATCCCAGAAGGAGAAAGCAGAGAGAAAGAAACAAGGAATATTTTTGAAGACATACTAGCTAAAAACATTAAGAAAGCTGACACCTGAATCCAGGAAACACAGAAAGCTGGGAACATGATCAACCCAAAGAGGGTTACGCCAAGACACATTTTAATTAAAATGGCAAAAATTAAAGATAAAGGCAAAATATTAAAAGTAATAAGGGAACATGATGTTATAAATCAATTATCATGAATAAAAATTTCTTTAGTTAAAAAAAGCAGTAAGGGAAGTCACGAACTACATACAAGGGAACTCCCATTAGATTATCAACTGACTCTTAAGCAAAAACTCTGCAAGCCAGTCCGTATCCCCCAAGTTGCCTGATGGAACAGGGACACTGGCTTTGGTCTGCCCGTTATCAGCTCTGCCTGCATGTCTCTGGGCTTAAGTGTTACTGGTTTATGCAACTTTCACGTGTTCTCACCTGCCCTTCTGACCAGAAGGGTCCAGAAGACACTCTCCACACCAAGTGGGGTTGTACTTCAGTTTCCTTCCCTGGGCCAGATGGAGAAGGGCCACCCACACCTCTACTGTCTGGGAAGGGCCAAGAGCTCCTCTCAGCCTCGGCTGTGAATTAATCTCCCTTACAGCCACAGAACCCTCCATGTCTAGTACTCGCTTTGCTCTGGGGTTGATCAACACTGTGTACTCATTTCCTGGTTTTTGCATTGCTGGTTACCAGCTTCCAAAGGCTTTTACCAGTCCTTCTGGCCAGATGTGGCCAGAGATAGTCTCCTCAGTAGGTGGGGCTATGACTCAGCTCCATGCCAGTGTATGGGCAAACTAGGTTCCAAGCTTGGCAAAATTCCTCCTTTGGAGATTTGAAGCAGGCAGATCTGCATCCTAATGAGCTCTCTGGTCAGAGCCTACCACCAAGTTGGTTCTGCACATGAGCAAACCCACTTGTTGGGATTACTATTTGGACACCACAGGTATAGGCTCAGTCTGCCAAGATCCACGTGCTGGTTGTTGCAAGCCCCTACTTCTCTTCTCTGTCACAGTCAGATTCCCAGTGGTTAAGCTCTGTAGACTCCTATAATCCCCATGGGGCAAGACCAGAGTAGAAAGAAAACGAAAGACCACCAAAGTAGTCGCTCAGTTGTGTCTGACTCTTCGTGACTGCACGGGCTGTAGCCCACCAGTCTCCTCTATCCATGGAATTCTCCAGGCAAGAGCACTGGAGTGGGTTGTCGTTCCCTTATCCAGGGGATCTTCCCTACCCGGGGACTGAACCCGCACCTGTTGCATCTCCTGCATTGGCAGGCAGGCTATTTACCAATGGAGCCACCAGGCAAGCTCAGGGTAGGGTCTCCCACGGCCACAGTGCTGTGGGGGCCACTGTCCCCCGCTCTCTCCCCACTAGAGGAGCCGTCGGTTCAGGCAGGCCTCGGTGTGCGGCGGTTCTGAGAAGCGATGCAGCCGGTGTTCCTCGTAACTTCCTAGTGCTGTCTGTCTTGGTCTCCGGTGCAGGGGGCGCTTCAGCCTGTTTCTGTCCTGAGACAAGGATTCTCTCTGTCTTCTCTCGTTCATAAATAGTTGTTAACTGCTCTTCTTGCAAGGGGAGAGGAGTCAGGAGCAACCTATATCTCCATCTTGGTGATGTCATTCCTGGAAGTCACTAAAGATAATTTTCCAAAAAAGAGAAAATCATGGCTCTCATAAACATCTGAAATAAATGCTTAAAGGTTGTTTAACTGATTAATTAAAAGAAGGAATTAAGTAGAATACACAAATAGAGACAGAACAGTTTTGTTTTTTAAGTAAGGGTGCTGTCCCTTAGACATTCCATTTGCGTGTCTAGAGGCAAGAATTATTCTGCATTGGTGACATTTACCTACAACTTGCAGAGTTGTAAAAGAGGTCCTATAGAGTCAGCTTTAGATTACCCAGAAAGCTGTCCCATGCAGATGATGCACACTTCCACTGAGGCACACATGTTCCCTACACAGCCCACGCCTCAGAAATGCTCAGGAGGGAGCCCAGTTAGGGCGCCGTGTGGCATCTGCTGCCTGCCTCTCCACCTGTATCCCTTGGCTGAGGTGCCAGCTGGCGGCCAGTGCGCAGGGAGCAGGTGTGATGTTGAGTAGGCGAGCCTGCCCACCGTGCTTTAAAGAGGACAGGTCTCTGGAGCCACAGAGACCCTCCAAAATCTGTGAGAAGCTCCTGGGGTCCCTTCACATGACAGATGTTTGAACAATTCCAGATGGCACATCAGAAGAGTTTCTGCTTATAGCTCTGGTCACTGCTATGAAAGAAAATTCTAATTCTTTCAGATATCAATCTCTCAAAAGAAGGCACCATGCAATTTCTCCCAGCATAACATTTCCTCATGCTGAATAAAGAAAACTACACATTGGACTTCAGTGTGCAGAGAATATTAGCGGCAATATACCAATGCAAATGTATGATACAGCTATAAACTGCAAATGATGATGTATAAAATATTCATATGCATGCAGATCACACAAACGGCCTCTGAATGAGGAGTCCTTCATTCCCCAAGGTTTTATCACCAATGTCTAGGTCATGTGTTCAGAAGACATATTAGAGGATTTTTTTAAAAATCAGAATTATTAACACATATGTTCTCAGGGTGACAGGGGCATCAGTGTTAAAACTGTGCTTTCCTTATCGTCTTCAGTACTGAGTTGCTAATCATTCCATTAATAATGATAAAACCAAGAAATAAAGGGGATTCACGAGAGGATGCCTTTATCTGGATACCTATAGTTTTTCTGGAAAAAAATAAAAGTATATATTTTGCTGATGGCTAGGAAAATATCAGAAAGCATTCCAACAGAAAGGCTTTGTTCTAAATAAGCAGTGCTTTGTGATGAGGAAATTGATTACACAAACCTATGTTTAAATGATTTTCAACTCAATTATGTAAATAAGCCTAAGTCAATAATATGAGGTCTAGAAATGTAACGTGACCATTCCCTTGATGGTGGTCAGAGTCACAGCCACATGGACACAATTCTGTTTGTGAGAGAAAATGGTTATTATGAACCCTATTTTACAGACCAAATTCAAAATGTAAATTCCCTACTGGTCACTGTGAGAGAGTCAGAGGGAAAGGAAACAAAGCAGCTTTCACCTGTTTATGAGAGAAAAAAAAGAATGAATTGGCATAAGTCAGGAAACAAAGGGCAGGAAGTACTTTACAGTACTTTGTGAATGGGCAGCTTAGCATTTCCAAGCACCTGCTGTGCCCTGCCTCTAATTCTCTGGCTTACACAATCACCGATCTATCAAAAAAGATGCAGGTAGTCCAGAAGGGAGGTGACTTTCTCTCTTTCAGAGGAGACGTGGACCTTCAAAATCAACAGCAACACAACATTCTAAAGACTTTGCAGAACAGATAACTGTAAGAAAACGATGCCAGGTATTTTGAAAGAAGTAGGTGAAAAAAAATGGAAATAATTATCAGAGTTTCTCAGCCCTTTTGGTCTGCCTTCTGCTTCTTCCCCACATTTCTGTCCATCTGCTGTGCTACATTGACTATCATTTCAGGTGGTTTCCACGTCTCTTTAGTCGTGTTATTATCATGTGAATTCTCAGTAGCTTGAGAACTTGAGAAAAGGATCCTTCCAAATCATGCCCTGGCATCCCTACATTGGACATCTCAGGAATCACTCAGCTTCCTGGAGTCTTTACAGTCAATGACCTGGGCCATGCATTTATGAATGCATAGAATTATTAATAATTTTAAAAACTATCCTGCTGTGATGCCTTGAATTCAAACTATGTCTCACTGTATTTTGTCTGCATATTTAGCTCAGTTGGAAAGCATCTATTGATTCTACCTACTACAATGAATTATAATTGCCTCTTTCTGTGTCTATGTACTGTTCTTTACAAACTAATACTTTTGTTAGCTCATATACATGAAACACACAGCAGCTATTTTTTTGTGACCAGCTTATATGACTTAGCATCATGTCCTCGAGATTTTTCTATCTTGTAATATATGACAACATTTTTCAATGATACTAAATTTTTGAAAAGATCAAGTTTTAACTAGAGTATGTAAGAAAGAACAGACAATACTTAAACAAATATAATTGGAAATGAAAAAGGGAACATGACAACCAACGCTGAAGAAATAAAAAGAGATGATACTATGGAATACTATGGAAAGTTGTATGCTAATAAATTGGATAACCTAGAAAAAATGGAAGAATTTCTAGGAGCTCACAATTTACCAAGACTGAGTCATGAAAGCTAGAAATTTTACACAGACCAATAACTAGTAAGGATTATATTATTAATCAAAAACCACTCAACAGTGAAAAGCTCAAGACCAGATGGCTTCACTGGAGAATTCCACCAAACAATTAAAGAAGAATTACCACTAATCTTCTGAAATTTTTTCAAAAAAATTGAGCCGGAGGGAGCACTTCCAAGCTCAATCCGTGAGGGCAGAATTACCATGATACCAAAGCTAAATAAAGAAAACTACGAGAAGAAAACTATAAACCAATAACCCTGGCGAATGTCAATGCAAAAACCCTTAACAAACTGCTAGTCACCTGAATTCAACAGTAAGTTCAAAGCATCACACACCTTGACTAAGGAAGGTTTATTCTTGGAATACAAGAATGATTTAACATATGAAAATCAACCAGTATAATACACAACACTGTCAAAATGAAGGACAAAAACCACATAATCAGGTCAGTTGTTACAGAGCAAGCATTGACCAAATTCAACATCCTTTCCTTGGATACAGCCTTCAATAAACTACCTTTTAAAGGTGTCATTTACATTATATCTGTCTGGCTATACCATCACAAATGTGCTTCTTTAACCTGAAATATTCTTTCAAAGGTACATTAGAACTACAGGTACATTGGAAATACTTGTTCTTTGAAGAAATAAGTGTAGAACTTGAGTCCACTAGGACTTAGAATTTTTGTGAAAAGATTTTGACTGCTGATGTCTGGGATTCTCTTCACACCTGGGACACATTAAGAGGACAAGGACACACAGCCCAAACACTTTGTAACACCACACAGCTCAGGTGGGAAGAAAGAATCAAATACAAAGAATAATTTTCATATAAATGCCTCATGTGACTCTGTTCCCTGAACCCTCTAATCCCTTAAAAAAGTGCTACTGAATAGAGTTGCCCATGTCCAGCTGTGCGCACCTAAATACAAAGGGCTGAACCCAGAATACTGAGATAGTTCTCTCCCAGCTGTGCCTTTGTGGTTCACTACCAGTCTTTTAAAGCAGTCTCTCTTTTCAATCATACCCTTATCCTCTTCCCTAACAATGCAAGAACCTAGAATGAATTAAGTTGAACCGTATGTAATTACCATGTTAATAATACTAACAGTTCATCTGAATATTAACAGACTCACCGTCTCATTGACATATGTTATTCATTCTTTTTAAAAATCCTATAAGAACTTCATCATCATCATTACTTCATATATTCAGCTCTTATCCTGGTTTAGTCACACATTTAACTCTTTATGCACTTCCTTCCTTCCTGAATCTCACACATCACAGTTCCTTGGAATGCCTTCTTCATGCTGGTTTTATACCCTCTATTGCCATTCAGTATGGTGGCCAGTGGCCAGAAGGCAGGAGATGGACGGGCCCCAGGCTAAAGAGTTTCTCCCCTGTGGACAAACATCCCGTGATAGCAGAAACTCCACAAAAGCAGAATGATGGAGGAGGCTGAGTCCTCCACAGATAGAAGACCATATATTCCTTATTTCCAAACTCAAGGACATCTCCCTGACTATACTTGTACGGAAAGGCTGCTTGGAGGTCAAAAAGGGAAGGGGTATCACCTCTTAGTAAATGATGTCAACTACTCGTAAGCCTCCTCCCTAGAATCCATCTTGGCTAAGAGATGAGCACAAATAAGAGGTTCCTGCGATAAACCAAATATGGCCTCAAGAACAGACAAATCAAAATGATCGGCTAAAGGAAACTCAGAAGAAATGAAAGTGATTTAAACTGATCTGAGGGCTCATCTCTCTCTCTCTCTCTCTGAGTCTGCCCGTATGTTTATCCACATGTGCTACACTCTTTTTTCCCTCCTAATAAACACTTTACTTGTTTCACCGCTTTCTTTGCAGGAATTCTTTTTCTGCAAAGTCCAAGGGCCAGGGCCTCGTCACCGACCGCCAGTCTAGTGGCTAGGATTTGGAGCTCTCGCCTCCATGGCCCGGCCTCAACCTCGGTTTCAGAGCCAAAGCCATGGCTTCAAGCCACTGGAGGCTGAGGCCACCAGACAACAGCCCCATGTGGTTATTTAAATTAACAATATTTAGCATTAAACAAAATTAAAATTTAGTTCCTAAGTCAGAGTGCTTTTAGGTGAATCAGGTCCTGCTGCTTACCTCTTAAAAGTCAAACTCATAAATGTTTTTGGTAGAAAGAAAAGTTGTCTTTGATCAGAATGCCAGCAATCTGGGGGAGATGATGGATTCCATGTACTCAGGAATCCACCTCTGAAGAGTCTGCTTAGCCATCACCATTTTGAAGCAAAGGTGGGAAGTAATCTCAGCTAATCACTGAGATGGGCCAGAGCCATCGCCCTCCTCTGCTGTGTGCAGGCTTTAGAATTCTTATGATCTTCCTCTAAATGTCTTGTTCACAGAGTTTGGTCACACAGCTTGTTTTGAAGATTACTGAAGGGGAAGCTAAGGAAGAGACCCAGTCATCTGTAAACCGCTCATTCTTCATTCCTAGTTCTTCTGATCTACAGAAAGAACAAGGTAAGGTACTGTGTGATTAAAAGATTTGAAAGATGTGCTCAGGCCAGAGATATGTAGGGCATAGAGGTGCCTAATTAAAAGTCAGTTACTATACAGCTTTGCTAAAGAGGCAAGGAAAAGAGCTTCCTGCTGAGGGTGGTTTCCTGGGAAGAGCTGCTTTCAAGAGTAGCCATGTCCCATATGTTCAATAGCCACACGTGGCTGGTAACTACTTTCTGTTCTCACAGAAATTTCTACTGGTCAGTGCAATCAATTAAAATGTCGCTAACGAGACTCTAAACGAGACAGACTTGCTCATCTTTTTGTTTACCCAAAATATCTTTACTTTGCCCCTCCTTTCTCAAAATCTTCTGAGTATAGGAGTCTAGGTTGAATGCCTACATTTGCGTACAAGAGAATGGCTGGTGCTTGAGTGCTCATGCGGCTTAGAAATCCGATCCGCATGTGGGCCCCCAGGTGGTGGGGGTGCAGAGGGGGCAGGTGAGGGCCCGGTCCTCATGCGTCCTTGCTCCTGTGGCTGTGCGTTTCTCCTGATGTGGAGGGCCATACTTTTACTACTGTTACTTCTCTAGACTCAGTAGGTGTGCGTGTGCATGCGACGTCACTTCAGTCGCGCCCGACTCTTTGCGACACTATGGACTGTAGCCCACCAGGCTCCTCTGTCCATGGGATTCTCCAGACGAGAATACCAGAGTGGGCTGCCGTGCCCTCCTCCAGGGGATTTTCCTGACCCAGGGATCAAAGCCTGAGTCTCCTACATCTTCTGCATTGGCAGGCGGGTTCTTTACCACTGGTGCCATCTGGAAGCTCAGACTTAGTAGGTATAATGGCCCAAATGGTTCCAGCATGGAAAATGGCAAATAATTAGTTACTTTCAGTTGATGCAGTTTTCCCACAGGGTCTAAAATCTTTGAATCAACAGCTCATATTGAAAAAATAGCCAAATAATGATTTAAATTTCCATTTCAGCCTCCTTGATATATATATATATATATATATATATATATATATATATATACACTATATATATATATACTCAAACTAACAATCAAATCAGCCAAAGCAATAAATTGGAAGAGCACCTACTGTGTGTAATGGGCTGCGCTAAGCCTTTCACATGGGTTAGTTAGCTTTTTATTAGCCCATAATTAGCCTGAAACTATTAGTTAGGAAGTTAGGCATGAGCAACTAGTGGTGGCCTAGCTGAAAAGCATGCAAGCTGATCTCTAAAATCTCAACCCAGATACACCCCAGTGGAGCCCTGGAGAGTTCATGGACATGCTACAAAATAACCACAGTGAATTTTACAACTCTAGAGCAAGCACCCTAGGCTCGCAGTGGATACTGACTAATCACAGGGGCTTCTCAAACTCAGGCACATGCATTCTTGATGCAAAACTGTGTCCTCAAGTGAATTTAGGGAGCCCAGAGCCCATTAAGGGTTCATAAATATTCTATGCACACATACATCTGATTATTATAATAGCCTGGATTATGGGAAAGACATGCACAGCAGAATCTTGTTATGTAACTGACAACTGTCAATCAGAACTGTCAGTCCACACCCAGCGAGATGAACATGTAAAAACCCTGCCTTGAAAGGCCTCTTGCCTCACCATTCCAGTGCCAGTGTCTCTCTTGGCTTGGCCCACCTCTCCCTGGAGGTGTTCCTTCTGTTCCTGCCTCAGTAAACTTGTTTTTGCCACAAGTAAGACCTCAGATTCTTCTTTGTATCCTTACCAAGGCCCACAAGGGAGGAACCCTTCAAACTTCACTCTCCCCAAATCCACTAATAAAACTGGGATAATGACTTTAAATTGATTACCTTAAAATATTCTTTCCAATCTTTCTCCAAAGTGCTCCGACAATCCTACCTTCCCACAGTATACATGAGAAACATTTCCATATGTACCTTATTGTTTTTATTTGGGTTTCCAATAATTTACTAAATGGAAAGAGAACTCCTTGAGGGTAGCTAATTTCATGTCTTAGAGAAAAGCAAGACATGATGGAACATCATGTTGCTGACAGAAAGCAAGGATTGTTTTTAAAAAAATGTCTGGAATAATTCTGGAAGAACGATGGAATCAGGGGACTCCATACAATTGGATCAGCCAAGAGAGAATACCAATTATCATAGTAATTACAGGTCTTTGAAACAAGTTGAGACTGTAAGATTCATTAAATGAAAGTTTGATATTATGGAGATAAAATACAGCTGTTTTTCTAAAATTATTGTACAAATAATTCTAATTAGAATGAAGATCAATAATTTTTCTCCTTAATTTAGTCGATCTCTGTATTTAAGATATTTTTATAGGCTCATGTGTAACAGTAGGAAAGGCTGAATAAATGGAATTATGGTAAGTTTTCTTAAAAAGTAATTTCTGGCCCCAAAACAGAGGTTCTGAAATTCACATAAATTAACTAAATAGATATCAGGTCAAACAGCATGACAAGATGATTAATTCACAGTCTCTTCACAGACCCTGAAGGATGCAGCCAGTGCACATCCTGGCCAAGAATCCTTGGCTGGCAGCTCAAAGCTTCCACCCTGGCTTGTTTGAGAGAATGCATTTTTATTTTAAATGAAGCAAATTGTTAAATCCTCTAGAAGGTATGAGCATACATATTGCTGTAAACTTTAGCAAAGCAGATACATTGAAAACAATACAAATGAATATATACTCTATTATCAATGGGTTTGTAATGGATTGGGCGTAAATGTTACCAAAATTTTCAAATCACTTCTTAATTTGAATATTCTTTTTTTTTCTGGTTTTAAGGTTAATTTAAAAATTAAGGAGAAACTGACAGATTAAGCGTTCTAACTAAGAAAATACTTAAGATAATTTGATGATGGCTTTAGTCAGCCTGATTTTATTTATAAAGAAATTTTTAAAGTAATTTTATTTATAAAGCTAATATTTACAAACTAATTTGTGTATTGTGTATTTGTGTATATGATATTCAGAAAAATTCTACTTGATGGGGTCATATGTGGTTAAAATACCGAGAGTTAAAGAAAACACCAGTATTTCTCTATACACATTAAACATTCTAGGAAACATTAAAAGCACAAATCTGACACCAGTAAGTCATATGTGTGTGTGTGTGTGTGTGTGGTGTGACTATGCAAGTGTGTTTTTAGGCAGAATAGTTTGAATTTCACATTTTTAGACATATAAATCATATCTTCAAACAAAAGAGAAATCTAGCCATGGATTATATTTACTTGCTGCAGAAAATGAGAGCAAGTCAACTGTTGGAAGTGTCAAAACCTGCATTCTACTGTCCATCAGTAATTTATTATCTGTGTGACACTTACCTAAGCAATGAAAGCCCTTGTGCTGCAGGTTTTTTTGGTCTGTAAAGAAGAAGACAATTATAAATATTGTATGCCATTGATTGGTTTTAGGAATTAAAGTCAAAGAGTAGTGATACAAAGTAATACATTCAGTTATAGATGTTCCATGTTAAGAAATTTCTTAAGTCTTAGTAGATTATAAGATTTCATTTTTCAAATTTAAAGGCAGGTTTAGATCTGAGCATTTATGTTTACAAAGTCAATGATGAACTCTGAAGCCAGCATCTCATCCTCTTGCAATAGAGAAAAACAAATCCGCTCTGTATTAGATCTGTTCCTTTGAGCTCTGTTGGCTGTGCTTAGTCACTCTGGCTCTGCATCTTCTGTAAAAAGATTCTGCCTATAGCCTGAAACACACGGGAGAGCACATATTCTCATGGCTCTGACCTTAAAGAAAAAAACACTTATCCATTTATATAGAGATAAAAAGTTTCAGAATAGAGAATAACATTTGTATTGCTAGAGGTTTAAAGGAACATCATGACCTGACCTACATGGGGAGTTTCAAGAACAAAGGATTCTGACACCAAGAAGTTTGCAAAAACTAACCATGCCCCTCCTTCAACTTGCCTTTTAAAATGCTTTCCTAAAACCCTTCGGGCATCTGGGTGTTTTTTGGGGGTGGGGGGTGTGGTGGGGTGTGGGAATGAGCCACCCATCTCCTTGCATGACCTTGCAATAAACCTCACTTTGCTCCAGAACGTTGGTTTGTTTGGTCTTACTGGGCATTGGACACACAAACTTCTATCTGGCAATACTTAACGTGGGTCGGGAAAGAGCCCTGGAAGGTTCTTGCCCTTAGAACCTCAGGGACAGAGGAGCCTGGCGGGCTAGAGTCCGTGGGGTCCTAGAGAGTCAGGTACGACTGAGTGACTAAGCACAGCACGCACACAACACAAACACTGATAAAACAAGTGGGATATGCATCGTTTTTCAGTCACAATCAAAGGCTGGCGAATGCATTACATTCCTAGTAAGTTTGAAACATAAGTTTCATAGTAAGTAGCAATTCAGCTTATTTTCCCAGCAATGGGATCTATATATGATAAATCCTGCCATACACCTCAGTCACACAAACCTATCTTCTAAAACAAAATCCATACTTGAACTATACCTCATACTAAAGGCTGATGCTCTGACGAAATCTGCAGCAGAAACTAGCAGAAGCTGCAGCCATGAAAACTTGTATAGCAAAGCAAGGCTCGGGTAACCGGACTGAGTTACAAATTCATGATACTACTTTGGAAGAAGCAACTTAGACTAGCATAGAAAGCATGCAAAAGGAGAGGTAAGGATCAGATGGAAGGATATTTGATGATTCTCCTGTCGATAGACAATCTCTATGATTCTAATAAGAATTTTTTTTCTTATAAAAGCTCAATTCTTTCTCTGAATTTAAATTTGCTAAACCAGTGTTTATGAATACTTTCATGCCGAAAAGTGGTAGTAGTTGCATGTATGTTTAGGTAGTCCATAGACCTATCCCATTAATAATATTTTTGTTCAACTGAAGTAGTAAGTTATTTTCAATGTGCATAAAATCTATCATCTCCCTCAGCCTATTAACAAGGCCATGGGCTCTAGTCTGGCTGTTGGTACACAGAAACACCAATCCCTGTCCCCTCCACTTTGTGTGCAGGCATTTCACGTCTATCACTTTCTTTTTCATTCTTTCCTCCATGTTGCCATTTACCATAAGCCACACTTAAAAAAGGAAAAAGACAGCCAGGATCTATTCAAGGCATGGAGGGACTCAAACATTGTTGTACTGGATTGCAAAACACCCACTAAATATGTTTTTATTTAACATATGTCCATTTCATCCTCTTTGTTTAAAGCATGATTTGACAATCCAACTACATAGTTAGATTTAATATATATTAGATGGAAAGTGCTTCTATTATATTTGTCTTCTTTCAAGGTAAGGACCATGATTATCATTTTTTACTTTTCAAAAATCCATTGAAAGTTATTATCTATCAAATGTGTTATATGAAAGCAAGTGAAAAAATTGTCTAGTGTTTACTTAGACAAATAGAATATAAATGTCCCAATATGTTTGTCTAAGTTACTAAATAATACTGGGGAGCTAATAACAGGAGAGAGGGGTTCACGTCATAAGGAGGTAAACAAGAATTCCTAAGTTCTAGTCCTAATAATCAGTGTTAGTTATATGCTATTTTCCTTTTCTATTTGAAAATAAAACTTGAGGACTTATTATCTTTGAACTGTTTGCAACTGACATCTGTATATATAATTAGTGCTCTAGAAACCAACTGTCTAGGGTAAATCACATTTAACCAGTTTTGAGTACAAACATTCAACAAATAACTTACTGACTGTTAAATTGTGATTCTCTGGCAAAGTTTTAAATATCCACATTTATAGGTATCTTAATCTGTGCTTGAGTACTAAGTCGACTCACTCGTGTCCGACTCTTTGTAACACTCGGGACCGTAGCCCACCAGCTCCTCTGTCCATGGCCCTGGACATGTCTGGAACACTAGAACGGACTGCTCTGCCCGCACGCAGGGCATCTTCCCTGCCCGGGAACCGAGCCTGCACCTCTTAGGTCTCCTGCATTGTCGGTGGGCCCTTCACCACCACTGCCACCTGGGAAGCCCCCATTTGTAGCAGTCAGTAAGTATCAACTATGTTGTGTCTCACTTTTCATATGACAAGCTAAATACCATCATAAATAATATTCACAGATCACAGGATTCCCTATATAGAGAATAAGTAGAGATAAAGGAATATACACACCAGTACAGAATGCATACATTCACACATTTTTTAATATCTTAGGGGAGAAACAATATAATTTCATAATTCAAACTTCATTCAACTCTTAAAAATATTTTTCTAATTTAATTCAAAAAAAATTTTTTTTTAACAAGTAAGCAGGAAAAGTTTACAAATCAGTCAGGGAATATGGATGGTGCATCACTGAAATTCAGTAAAAATATTTTAAAGTTTCCCCTTTAGAAAAGAGATCAGAGTGCAGTGGATTTCACTATCTAGAAATCTGTAAAATTTCAGGTACCAAAGTGATGATTCTTTTGGAACATGAAGCGATCACTTGTTAAAATAGCTGTAACTTAATGATGTTTACACTCAGCTGTGTGTTTAATGGAGCCTATAATTTTTATGTTGAATCCTTCCCCAAACTACACAGACCTTTGGGAAAAGTCTACACACACCATTTACCAAAGTAGTCCTTTATATATTGCTATACCGAGATCCTAAAGTTCTTTCATCATTTAAATAAACATCAGTATGGATACAGTATTGTGGCAGATAGACTTTAAAGTTGTCTCCATGATCTCAGCTGTTGTCTTGATATAATCCCTCCCCTTGGTATGCGTGGGACCTGGGACTCGTTCCAACCAGCTTAGTTGCTCAGTGTCCGACTCTTTGTGACCTCATGGACTGTAGCCCACCAGACTGTAGCTCCTTTGTCCTTGGCAATTTTCTAGGCAAGAATACTGGAGGGGGTTGCCATGCTCTCCTCCAAGAGGTCTTCCCAACTCAGGTATTGAACCCAGGTCTCTGCATTGCAGGCAGATTCTTTACCATCTAAGTCACCAGGGAAGCCCATGAATATTGGAGTGGGCAGCCTATCTCTTCTCCAGGTTATCTTCCCGACCCAGGAATCAAACCTGGGTCTCCTGCACTACAGGCGGATTCTTTACCAGGTGAGCTACCAGCGAAGCCCTTCTAACCAACAGAATATGGCAAGTTGGGGAATGCCATTCCTACGATCACATTCACCTTAAATAAGACTCTCTGTTGCTAGCATACTTGCTCTGGAGTCTCTCCTCTACTAGCCTTGAAGAAGCAAGCTTTCATAAGTCCTCCAGAAGTAAGGAATGAAATGCTGTCAATAATCATGGGAGTAAGGAGGCAGATACCTTCCTGACTGACTCTCCATATGAGAACACAGCCCTGGCAGACACTTGACTGCAACCTTGCAAAAGTCTCAGTAAACCCATGCCTAGCTCCTGACACAGAAACTGTGAGATAATAAATGTGTATTGTGTTAAATTTGTGGTAGCTTTTTATACCTTATAGAAAATTAATATAAGAAACTATAAGAAAAAATGAGAAAAAACAATATAGAGGATATATTTTCCCATTCATTAAAAAGAACACAGAAAAGTAGGTATACACACAAAAGGTAATAGCACAGCAAAATACATCTAGTTCCAAGTGATCTTCTTGTGGTCAGAGTTAGTGCCTGGCAGGCACATGGCAGGCGGGAGGTAGAGAGGGCAGGGCATTTTTATTATAACTGGCTTTTCAGTGTGAATGGTGATGGCATGTGAGTATCTAATGACCACTGCTACAAAAGTAGTTACTGGATAAATTCTCATAGTTAATATGATTTTTTGCTCTCCTAATATTCAAATATGCCCTACTTAAAATGAACTAGCCAATTTGGGGTGCTCTATTGGAAATAGATCTCAAGATCCTAGAATTTGCCTGAAATGACAGATTTAGTTCAGATCATATAGCTTGCATTTTCCCTTAGCATAAGCATTCATCCACTAAAATCCCAAATAGTAGCTAGGTGGGAAGGTAACTCAAGGAATATTTTGCCTAGATAAGCTCACAATTTAGAAAGGGAAATGGAGAGATTTAGTTTAAAATGTGACTTATTCCCTAACACATACAGTCACAGGAAAGCAAAGGGTTGTTACAACAGAAAAAGAAAAAAAAAAATCACAGGACTGCAAAGAAAAGTGACCTAACCATCCCATGTATAAAGGAAACAAATTTAGGATTATATTTCATTAAGATGAGAATGGATACATTTCCAGTGTTAAATATGGAATTTATACATACTGTGAACATACAGTCACAGGAAAGCAAAGGGTTGTTACAACCTCCAGAAAAAGAAAAAAAAAAATCACAGGACTGCAAAGAAAAGTGACCTAACCATCCCATGTATAAAGGAAACAAATTTAGGATTATATTTCATTCAGATGTGGATGGATACATTTCCAGTGTTAAATATGGAATTTATACATGGGCACAAATTTAGTTAGAAAATAAACATTTCTGTGAGATTACTATGTGATCCTTATTGCTATTTACAAAGAATATAATGACAAATCACAAAGAAAAATAAGCAAATTATCACAGATTAAAATCCTTTACACATTTTTCTACCCATGAATTCTCTGTTCCACATCTGAACTTAATAGTAGAATTTCATAGATGACATTCAACATTCATTTCATTATTAAAGTGTATCAAAACTGATTTAAAAGACACAAAAGGAAAAACAATCAGCCAAAAACATGTTTTCTCCAGTGTTTGGCCAATGGGCTCTGGTTCACAGGAATACGGAAATGCAGCTGAAGGCCATCTGAGAAGCACTTCCTAGTTTACAAATGTCAGCAAGTGATTGATAAAGGAAGCTTCCTGCAGGTTTCCATGTAACACAAAACATTAGAGTCCAATGTTGATAAACTTCCATGCTGTATTTTTAAGAGAGTATGGTCACAGCTTGAATCCTTCTTCTCACTTAAAGCCCAAAGTAATTATGTAAAATACATTTGCCTTTTAGAAGATCGAGTCAGAACAGTCAGAAACTGCCAGTCAGTGATGAATGAGCGCGCCGAGTCGCTGTTACATCGATGGATCAGGAAGTTGCCTGAGCAGAGCCTCCAGGGACTGTTTGTGAGCAAGCTGATGGCGCTGGACCCCCACTGCCTGTCCCAGAAGGACAACAGGTGGGTTTCATCCACTGGGAGCCCCTGGCTTAGCAAGAAAGTCACATCGTCATAGTTAGTGATCAGTAAATCACAACAGCAAATCAGAAGAAATACTCTTTCTGGCTTTCATTGACTGTACTTTGCATGTTGAGCTCACTTTTCAGAGCAGTTTCAGCATTGTCTCCAGTTTTTGGAATATTTGTTTCATTTTTTTGGTAGAGCCATCTCTGTTGATAAATGCGTATAGCAATGGCAGTGATGCAGAGCAAAATAAATATCACAACCGCTATCACACCTAGAAAGAAGGGAAAATACAAAGTCGGATTATAAACTGCAAATGTCAGCCTAACTAGAATCTACCTTAGCACCATTTATCATCAGAAAATTTGAAACCAAGTAATATTATAACATTAAGATTACTCCTAAGTCCATGCAAACACAGAGGTTTTACGCCTTAATTCCAAAGACATGTCTGTTTGGATTCCAGCTAATGCCTTCACACTAAAGTGCAGAAGCACCATGGGCCTCTTAGGTCATACCTGCATGGCTAACTGAGTAGGCGGGTTTTTATTTTTAAAAGGCATAACTGTGCAGCCCCATCACAGAGTGATTAAATGCCCTGCTGCAGTTGTGCAGTTGCTAAGTTGTGACCGGTTCTTCGCGACAGCTCCTGCACCCTCCCCGTGTGCTGGTCTGTCTCCCAGGGTGCTCAGGTACTCAGTGGTGTCCGACTCTTTGTGGCCCATGGACTGGAGAGCCAGCCAGGCTCCTCTGTTCATGGAGATTCCCCAGGCAAGAACACTGGACTGGGTTGCCATACCCTCCTCCAGGGGATCTTCCCAACCCAGGGATCTAGCCCAGGCCTTCTGCATCGCAGGCGGCTTCTTTACCATCTGAGTCACGAGGGAGCTCAAATTTATGTCCATTGAGTTGATGATGCTATCTAACAGTCTCATCCTCTGCTGCCCCATTTTTCCTTTCACCTCAATCTTTCCTAGCATCAGAGTCTCTTCCAATGAGTCAGCTTTTTGCATCAAGTGGCCAAATTTTTACCTGTTTTAATGAAAATTTGATTAAACTGTTATGCTGATTACAGCTGAACTACAATAATGTGGTGTATATTTCATCTGTGTCTCCAAGACCAAGAGAGTCTTAAGTGATTATTGCCTCGAGAGGTCTACACTCTTGTGTGACCCCCCCCGCCCCGTGACTTGCTTCTAACCAATACAATATGACAAAGCTGATGGTCTGTACCTGACTATTTGTACACGATTACATGATGATGTTACATAAGACTGTAGCACCTGTCCTGTTGGAGTGTCCTTCTTCCTGCTGGCTATGAGGTGGCAAGAGCCATGCTGGGAAGCCACCCCATGACAAGGAGCTCTGTCTGTGAACCAGTGAAAATCCAGAAGCGCTCAGCACTACAGCTGCAAGGCAATGAGTGCAGCCAACAATCTATGCAAGTGAAACAGGCTCCATCCCCAGTGGGAACTTCAAATGTGACCCCAGCCCATGATCCCAAATGACACACATTCATTTCAGATTGTGAAACCCTAAGCAGAGGACCTGATTGAGATGTGTCCAAACTCCTGACCCATATAAACTGAGGAACAATACATGTGGATCGTGTTATGTTGCTAAATAGGTGATAATTTGTCATGCAGCAATTGATAACTAATATACTATATTATAAAAATTTGTAGAAATATTAGTAGCATTCAGTTATATGGAAAGTAAAGCATTTCTCATGTTGGGAATGTTTTAAGTATTGAAGATGTTAACTTTGCCAGTGGTTCTCAACCTCGGCTATGTAGTAGATGATAACAGAATTTTTGGTGGGAGGCTGTGGTATCAGTATTATTTCAAAAGTTTCACAGATTATTTTAACGCACCATCAAGCTAAGCCATCAGGATGTTAAGTCAAGCTATATCACATTACAGAAGAATAAATATCCAATCCATTCTGAAACAGGCAAAAAGAAACATTCACTAGTCAATATAGTTTTAAGATGATTGGCACAGGCATTAATTAGTATTTCCAATTAACAAATGTAAGCAAACACACGTTAGTGTTTAGTTATGTAAATCAAAATTTGTGTTGCAAAATGAAGTTTCTTTATTATACGCTGGGACAGACTTAAGCAAGTGTGATGGAGCCCAACAAACTTGAAGCTTGGTTGAGTGCAATTGGTCACAAAGATTCCTGAGCACATGCTATCAGGAACTCAGACTCTTCTCAGACTCTGAGAAGAGGTAGCATAGTTATTACTCTATGAATATTCTTAAATATTTATTCATAAGTAGAATATTCATTACTTTCAATATATTTTCCATCTCATGTGAGAGCCAATAACAGAGTTAATTATTTTTATGTTTAGTCATAGAGCTTTGTTTTAAGAGCTATATCATATCCAATTTTAGTGTCAGGGACCACTAACTCAGTAACAGTGATCAAACCAGTGATTATATGATGACTGTCACCATTACACTGACCCACCTATACGTGCAGGATTTTCTGTGTGTGATAGATCACCTCTAACTCTACCTTGTTTCTGCTTTGTGAGGTTTGGTGAGATCCTAGAATAACCTCCATCTCCACCCTCTATCTGAAGAAACTGAGATAACTTGAAGAACACATCTGATGGCTTCCATAACCTTCCTATCAGCAACTCCAGTGTAAATGTGTTTTTGACAAGTGCTCACGCCTGTCCGTGTCTCTATCTACATGTCTGTATCTTTCTCTATACATCCATCTGCCCATCCACAGGATAGACTGCTTGGCAAGAAATACTCTGTGATCTCTGGTTTATCAGGTTTGACTATTGATTAGGTTAATACTCCTTTCCTAGTGCTCCCTTTGTTTACAGGGGAGAAAATAAAAATGCAAAATATGCATTTAAAAAAAATGCAGAATATGGAGAAATTCACCTATTGGGATAATCCTTTAAACAGATCAAATATTTCACACAAAAGTGAAGTTTGTGACCAGTTTTTTTTTCCGGAGCAATACACGGGAGGTTTGGGCGCTCAGTAACTGACAAACCACACAGATGGAGGCAGGTCCAGGTACATCGTAGGGTCCAGGAAACTGCGCCCTCTGCCCCTGAGGCCTTCTGTGCTTGGCTCCCGTGTATCAGGGGCCAAAAGGGAACTCCCAGGGGACTGACACTAGCATGACTTACTTTGCACACCTTGCCAGTGATCTTCAGCAAAAGCAATACAACTCTGTTAGTGGTAAAGAACCCGCCTGCCGATGCTGGAGGTGCAGGGGACATGGGTTCAATTCCCGGGAATGGCAACCCACTCCAGTACTCCTGCCAGGAAAACCCCATGGACTGAAGAGCCTGGCCAGCTACAGCTCATGGGGTCCCAATAAGTCGGACACGACTGACCGACTGACCACACACACATGCAGGCAATAAAACTAAGGACCACATCTTTGTTCTTTCATCAATTTGACTTTTACCTTTGTTCTCTCTGATAAAAGGGCACCAACTATGATAATTTGCAAAATTTTGAACTTTGGTTCCTACTTTGTAAATATTAATCACATTTAAGTTGATTTATTTTCACTTAACTTTGACATTATAGTGAAGTTTTCTCATTAAAAATAAATCAGAATGATTTAGGATTAAGAATTTAAATGTTAACAAGCAAGTTGTTCCTTTTGGATATGCATTATAAATAATATTTATGGTTTTTGTTTTTGGAGTTATAAGATGGAGGTCATATTCCCCACTCTTTACAAAAATAAAAGTAATTGATACAGAAATGGAAATAATGACATTCTTACATAGATTTGATCAGCACTTTAAAATGTCTGAATACTTCACTAGTCGTCTGGAGAAACCTGGTGTCTTAATAAATGCAGACAGATCCAATCTGAGCAGATGTGTAGCTGGCCTAAACAGTGGACCCCAGTCCAATCACCCACCTCTGGGAGCAGTCACCTCACTTTGAGGTGGCAGAGAATGGACAGTAGTTTACTTCCACTCACCAGGCAGAGTTGGCACCTGACTCACATTTCCATAATCTAGTTAAGCAAATTAAAATGTTCTTTGAATGGTAAGGAGGGAGAATTGAATATTAATTTTTGAGTCCTACCTGGATAAATTTTGTTTCAGGGGATATAATAGAAGATATTTAAAGTGCAATAACTTTTACTTCTTCATATATACATATACACACACACATATATATGAATGGATTTACTTAATGGATATCTCTATCTATCAGTCTAGATAGATAGATAGCTACCTATTTCTCTGCCAAAAGATAAGCTTGATGCTAGATACAGTTTTATAACTTTATGTTTAGGTAAATGACAATTTGTATAATTTAGGTGCTTCTCCCAATAAATGTTGCGTTTTTTATTTTAAATAAAATTAAATTTTATTTAAAATAAAATTTATTTTCTTTTCAAATTTAGAGAATAATTGTTTTGCAATGTTGTGTTAGCTTCTATTATATGACAAGGTGAATCAGCAGCTTTCCACTAGCTATTTTACACACAGTAGTGTATATATGTCAATGCTACTTTATGTAGCATTTTTAATTTTTAAGTGTTCTGGGCTAAGGGGCTGACCAATGGCTATTTTACATCAAAGAAGTAAAAGTAAATGTGTCTTAAATATGCATCCATTCTGAGAAACTAGTGACTATTTTCAAGTGAAAAACCTCTTATTATTACAGTTTGTCAACCATCCTTTAAAAAGAGGAGCCATCAGTTCCTTCTACCAAGCTTTTTCAAAGGAGCTGAGTTCGGTTCAGTTACAGCAAGAACATTAGCAAATGCACGTGGCCTGCCATTGACCTCACAGTCATCACGGCTTCTCAGGTATTTTTTGGACTTTGCTAACGGCCGCGACAGACCCGGAGGAGGTCATTCGCGGCCCGTTACCTCCGATGACCGCGGAGTCGCTTCCGTCCGCAGCAACTACGGGCCGTCCCTCATCTGTTGGTCCAGAGCGACCTACAGCAGGAAAAGGGAGGATGGCAGAGAGTGGAGAGGAGTTTTGAGAAATCCAGAAACACCTGAGAGAGGAGCAGACAGTGCCGCGACAGAAACGACTTTGAAGCGAAGAAGCAAGAATGAAAGGACCAGGGCGGTGAGACGATGAACTGAGGACTCAGGGAGCCTCTGGCATGGAGGCTCTGGGCACAGTGCTGCTGGCACGTGGAGCGCGCGCGGGCGCAGGGCACGGGATGGAGCGAGTCACGCACCTGCACCGCCCGCGAGAGGGCGCGTCGCCTCCCGCGCCGGGGCTCCGGGCGCCGCCCCACCCGCGCAGCCGGGCGCGGGGGCCACGTGTCCGCGGACGGTGGCCCGGGCGGGGCCGCCAGCGCGCAGCGCCGCCTTCAGAGGGGCTGCGGGCCCGAAGCGCACCGCGGAGAGGCAGCCGGTGAAGCCGCGCGCGCCCGCCCGCAGCGTGGCCGGGTCCGCGCCGAGGGGCTCTGCGGGCAGAGAAGCGGACACTCCGTTAGGGCTGGGGGCGTCTGGCGCGGACGCCGGGCGGCCTGCCCTGCGCAGCGGGAGGAGCCGAGGCCCCTGCAAGCCGCTCCTCCTCCTTCCTTAGGAAAAGGCCCACGGCCGTACCAGCGAGGCCTCGGTCGATACCTACTCCCCGGGGGAAAATTAAAGCTTCCTTGGATGCAGTCACTGTTACGGGCGAATGAAATCCCCCTCCACCAGTGCAGTTCTCAGAATATTTTGAACGGGATTTGTGACCAGTATTGTAGATGGGTGGGGACCTAGTCTCACGAGTTGGGGGACGGCAGAGTTCTGGGAACTCCCCCTGAAGTTACCTCCTAATTAACATTTTAGTCTTGCCGAGTGTCCTGAGCCTCACAGCGAGGGCACATCCTTACCCACAACTGCTGTCCCGGGCACTCCACACCCCACTTTCTTTCCCCGCTCCATAAGGGTGATCTCTGTCCCTGTTCTATAAATAAAGGCTTGCCCTCACCAACCCCATCCTGACCCCCATTCTCGCCCCAAACTGACAGAGGTTGGTTATTAAGACCTAAACAAGAGCCGCGGTTGACACAGGCAGCAGAGCATCGATTCCGTCATTCTGGATGCCTGCATCCCGCACTGCGCGTGCTCAGTGGGCATGGAATCTGACCCCAGACCCCTCAGCTGTAGACTTCGAGTTTAAACGCGTCAGTCAGGGAAGGAGGTCTGCACCCCCACCCCGTGTGAGGCAGCTTTGCATCTGCTGTCAGACTCCTTCCCGCTTCATCAGCTTTGGAAAGGTTCATAGCCTCTTCTTTTTCAAGCAATCACAAACAGTTACCAGGAATTTACCAAATGACTCCCGTAGTCTGGGCATTGTGTTAAGCGATTTATAGAGGTTATTTTTTAATGTTCAAACCACCCTGAGTACTTTTATTCTTATTTGAAGTTAAATTAAGGGACAAGTAAGTGGGGGTCATTATATTATTCTTTCTTCTTTAATGAATGCATGTTCCTGCCATAGAATATGTGTATATATTCTGTAAGTATTTTGGCTGGCATAATGCATGCATGCTAAGTCACTTCTGTCGTGACTTAGGTCCCACTCTTTGTGACCCCGGGACTGCAGCCCACCAGGCTCCTCTGTCCATGGGATTCTCCAGGCAAGAGCACTGGAGCTGGATGTCGTGCCCTCCTTCAGGAGGCTGGCATAAGAGTCGGCCTTTAAGTTCACCCTGAAAATCTGAGCTCTGAATCTATCATGATGCTGTGGATAAACTCTCAGAGGACAGACAGCCTTTGTTTCTCTCGAGTTTGAGTTTTTGAGGAGCACTGCTCTTTTGTCTCCATTTCCTGATGAAAATAAATAATAATAGCTTTTATGGGACATGTGTCATCCAGTACATATATGCTGCTGCTGCTAAGTAGCTCAGTTGTGTCTGACTCTCTGCGACCCCATAGACAGCAGCCCACCAGGCTCCGCCGTCCCTGGGATTCTCCAGGCACGAACACTGGAGTGGGTTGCCATTTCCTTCTCTAATGCATGAAAGTGAAAAGTGAAAGTGAAGTTGCTCAGTCGCGTCTGACTCTTAGTGACCCCATGGACTACAGCCCACCTGGCTCCTCCATCCGTGGGATTCTCCAGGCAAGAGTACCGGAGTGGGCTAGACACTGAAAAATAAAGGGCTACTGTTATCATAAAAATAAAGTGAGCATTTAGAGCAGGATTCAGTGACTTGCCTCATGCTACACCACTAGCAAGCCGTTGGCGAGGACTTTTGAATAGGAGCGTTTGAAGTCTGAAGCCAGGAGTGTAACCCGCTGGCAGCGAGCTTTGTCAACTGGCTTTATCTGAGCATCAGTAACAGAGGTCACTTCCCCTGGCTCATGCATCTTGTTCACGCACCATGGGGAGCTCCTGGGGACAGTGTGCTCTGTTCTTGTCTTCCCCTGCGCTTGGCTTAGTGTCTGTACATAGGACACTGCAATATATACTTTATAATCAAAAAATACATTTAGTCCTATCACCACCCTTCTGTGGACAGTCTGGCTGTTGAAATTTATAAAATATGGCCCTCTCAAGCTATGTTCTGAGAAATTCAGAGGTCCCTCCTTGTGATTCTGGGAAAGACTAAAGGCAGGAGAAGGGGACAACAGAGGATGAGATGGTTGGATGGCATCACCGACTCAATGGACCTGAGTTTGAGCAAACTCCGGGAGATGGTGAAGGACAGAGAATCCTGGTGTGCTGCGGTCCACAGGGTCACAAAGAGTCAGACACAACTGAGCAACTGATCACCATCACCTTGTGATAAAAGATGACTTGAACTGGCTTCAGCTAAGGATGCATGTCCATAGTTGGCTGACATCTTACGCCACTGAGTTTTACCAAATGGCATGGTAACTAAACATGTCCTTATTGTCATTAAAGGTAACCAACATACTCTGAAGCTTCTTTTGAAGGGTGAAAAAATATGCCACTCCCAAATATGCCACGTTGGCATAAGGATTATTTACTTGGAAACAGCAGGGAAAAGGACACTGATGTCCATTTTTCTTCTTGAAAGCAGCAGATAAAACGCCCATGGAAAAGCTGCCTTCTCTGTACCAGGAGGGAAAATGCACTCTTATGACCAGAGATAAGCAATCCAGCCCAGAGAAATCTGTACCTACATTTTATTACCTTTTTACAATCACCGCTCTGTTCAAATTAGTATATAAATACTTGGACCTACCTGCTTTTTGGGTCTTCAGTTTCCTATGGGGGCCACATATACATTTATAAATCTTTATGTTTTTCTCCTGTTAATATGTCTTAAATAAATTTAATTCCCAGGCCCAGTCATAGATCTGAAGAGAAAAGAGGTCAAGCATTGTCTCCCCTATAAACTCATGGGGTGGAATTCTTGAATCTTATTACAGGTTGTTACTTTTTCTCCTATTAAACTTCGTTTCATAATGAGATAAATTTTGTATTTTTGTTTCTTCTGGCTTGACAAAAAGCTGTACCTTCAAGAAAAATGGTCTAACTTTGAGATTTTCAGCAAATGCATTGGGAACTATTTGAGCTTACAAAATTTTTTTCATGAGTTTAAAATTGCAAAAATAAGGTTTGCTATGGAAAAGACCTCTAAAAAGACCTAAACTCAAGGGACATGCATTTGCATTATTATAATCATCATAAACATCTCTCTGACACACATAGCTATATCAGCCAAGTTGATTATATGAAATATCAAATAGCTTTATGCATGTGGAATTTTAGGTAGATTCCTAAGTACACTGAAGTAAAATAAGCTTGGCACAACCCCACTATAGGATTATCAATTAAAAGGTTACTTGAAAGATGACTTTATTTTTTAAATTTTGCATTCAGACAGTATCTGTTTCTTAAAGGAAGATATCCTTGCTTGTGTAACCCAGGACTTTTGCAAGGCTAAAATACTGGAGAAAAAATTACAGGTAAAATAAAAGTTTTAGCTGTTGGACAAAAAGAGCAACTAGACACTACTAGTTTTTCTTGTCTTAGTTTTGACCTGAGCACCACCAGGCAAGGGTAACAGAAGGAACCCAGGGCAGACATATCATAACGAGTTAGATCAATTTTCTGGAATTTATTTTTTTAAAGATAACCTGGTTTCATGTCTGTAGATAGTGTTATTACTAAAGAATGAAACATCAGTAGTATATTATATTACATTCTACTTTCCCATATTTCAAGGTACTTTGTTTATATATGTGTGTGTGTGTGTGTGTGTGTGTGTGTGGATTTGAGAATGTGAATGTGTATGGGAGGATTTATATGTATCTGAATAGCCTATCATTAATCACGTAGCTTTAACTATGCTATGCATGTATGTATGGGTATAAATATACACTGAAAGGTTTGGTGTTCATAACTTTCTGTCATTTTCCCAACCTGAGGTCATGGTTTTTATTCTTTTTTTTTTTTTTTTGATTGGAGTAATTCTCTAGTATATTTTTCAGATGGGATGCTTGAATAATAATTAATCTCAGTCTTTCCTTGTTATCCAAAATATCTTTTATAACCTTGTCAGATAAATTATATATTAGATGCTTGAGCTTCAATCATTCTTCTTAGCAATATAGCTATATCATTATATCATTTTTATTCTGTTGTTGCAAATGAAAAGGATGCTGGTACCAATACTATTATTTTTATTGTAGCAACTTCTGCCTGAAAAGTTTGGAAGACTTTTCTCTATGGTTTTGCAATTCAGGAATTTTCCCAGAATTTCTGCATATGTGTGTCTATTCTCATTAAGATCAATAAGTCCTTTCAATATGCAACTCAGGTTTTTCTTTAGTTAAGAGAAATTTTTTAATACATAATTTTTGTCTTTGCTTTTAATTCTCTTTTTGGATCTCCAATTATTCACACTAAATGCTCTAGATCTAACTTCCAAGTCCCTTTTATTTTCCCTCCTAATTTCTGCTTCTTAATCTTTTTGCTTATGGCATGATAACTCCATGTCACTTTTAAGGAAAATCAGTGATGTGTCTCTTCTTTAGATCATCCAGCGACATTTTTAAAAGTCATATTAACTCCCAGAGTTTATGTTTGTATCTGTGTGTGTGATTTTATTAAAATCTTGAGTGCCAAGTTTTATCCTAGTTTTCTGTCTTCTTCAATAGCTCTAAATTGATGTGGAAATTTTATTTGTTGTTTTTTCTTCTTGCCCCACCCCCACTATTACTTTTAGATTCTCTTAGCGGTGGTATCATTATTTACTCAGAGAAGGCAGTGGCACACCACTCCAGTGCTCTTGCCTGGAAAATCCCATGGAGGGAACAGCCTGGTGGGCTGCAGTCCACGGGGTTGCTGAGAGTCGGACACGACTGAGCGACTTCACTTTCACTTTTTATTTTCATGCATTGGAAAAGGAAATGGCAACCCACTTCAGCGTTCTTACCTGGAGTATCCCAGGGATGGGGGAGCCTGGTGGGCTGCCGTCTATGGGGTCGCACAGAGTCGGACATGACTGAAGCGACTTAGCAGCAGCATTATTTACTTATATATTTATTGGGACAGCTTGTTGGAGCTCCATGGTTGGATATGTTTCACAGCACACAGGTCCTGACACTCTGGACAGCGCCGCTTCTCTGCCCCTGTAGTCAGCAGCAGACCTGCAGGCAGACTGTCTGACTTGCTATGAAGCATAGGAGGAGGCCTCTCACCCTTGCCTTCACCATGGTAGGAAGGATATGACCCAATGATCCAGCCCTTATCGGCTTCAGAAGGAGCAGAGAGCATGGGGATCCTCATGTGGAGCAATGGCGACCTTCCCTATGGAAGGCTTGAGTTCTCTGAAAGGCAAGCTTTCCCCAGGATCCACAGGCTTCACACACCACCAAGACTCTGCTATGTTCTCCTTCAGCTGCTGCTGCTGCTAAGTCACTTCAGTCGTGTCTGACTCTGTGCAACCCATGGACAGCAGCCCACCAGGCTCCTCTGTCCCTGGGATTCTCCAGGCAAGAACACTGGAGTGGGTTGCCATGTCCTGCTACAGCGTCCTCCTCCAGTCCAGTGGGCAAATCCTCACCTCTGCTCTCTTATTCACACTTCCCTGCCCTCTTCTGCCTACTGGGCTGGCGCTACAGTTCCTGGGTTTAGGGGTTCTAGTAAGTTGAACTGGGAGTAGAAACAAGTCTTATGGTCCAAGCCACCACTTCCCAGACCTAGGTCCACACAAAGTCAGCATTCAAATTAACAGAACTGTGCTTAGAAACACAGTGTGAATCTGTCTTCCCTATTAGCTGACTCCTGAAATCCCATCCTTAAGGATCCTTCCTTTTGGCTCAAAAATCTTCCCTTTGAAGTGCAAAGAAAAAAAAAAGGTGGGGGAAACCTTAGGCAAAACTTAATGCATATTAGAAACTTACATATTAGGATGAAAATGTTTGATCAACCCTTAGCTTGAGAACACGGGCATCAAGAAGAAGTAAGGGCAAATCAGGGGCACTTTCAAGACCGGGTAAGGAGGGGGCAGGAAAGTGGTCTGAGAGTGAATGTGAAGCAAGTCACCTCTAGGAGAGTGTGCTGAGGGCTGAGAATAAAGTTCACGTCCACTGTAATTTTGAGTACACCCTCTTAAATCACTTTGGATGAAAACAGATTTAATCTATTTTTTCTCTTAAAAATTGTCTGTGTTACAAAATCTTGAGAGCAGTATCAGACTTCCAACAATTCAGGGCATAAACATTCTCAACTGTCTCAGGTGTTGGTAGTGTGGCCTTTAAAATATATTGCCAAGGCCATGCATTCTAACACAAGAGATGATTTCTGGTTTTGTGAGGACAAGCATGTTAATGAAAGGTCCACAAGGAAAGAGAAGGAACAAAGTGAAGAACTTTCTGCTACCCACAACGAGGAGTGCTTCTGCAAGGCACTGGCGGTAAACAGTGGAAGCAGAAAGAGTGTTTCCAAGATTCCCTAAGGCTCTCATCTGCAAGCAAGTATCAGGAAAAGTTAGCTGTCCATGGAACTGCAGAAAGCAATGAAGAGCATCAGAAAGTGTAAATACGTAGCTAAGTGAATACTGACTGTTGAAACAAGAGCAGTAATAATGTCTTGTGGAAAAAATAGTACCCATAAGTGAAGTGCATGACAACAATGGCAAAAAGGGTGGAAGAGGAAGTGAAATGGGAATAAAAATAAGGTTTTTATGTAGTTTGGGAAGTCTACATTCAAGGTAGAATGTAATAAATCAAGTATGAGTAATCTTTGGAGTAACAACTAAAAAGATAAAGAGGTACAGCTATAAAGCTGATACAAAGATTAATACTCTCAAATGGGAAGTAATTCAGCTTCAAGTTAACATGAGAATAAACAAACTGGTATATTCACGCAATAAAAGACTATCAAACAAAGAAAGCTAGTGAACCGTGACTACATGCAACAAATGTTAAAAAACATTTTGGCACACAGAATTGGCTAGAATGAATATAAATATCAACCTGCTATTTATTTTGGACTTGATGAGACAACAGTGAACATCCTTTAATCTAAATAAATGACATAATTAGAAAATGATGCTAAGTAGAATTTTCAGCCTGTCTTTTGAACAATTCATCATTGGAGGGACCTGATTTTCAGAGTCAGCAAGAAGTAACTTATTCTCCCTTCCCTGCTCCCCACTTCCACCACACCAAACTATCGCTGGCACTTGCAACCAATACCTGGGAAGCAATCAGGGATAATCTGGAACTCCGAGCACTTTAACAAGCACTCTCAGAAGGTATTTCCTGGAATAATTGTTGTTTAGTCACTAACTCATGTCTGACTCTTTAAGACACCATGGACTGCAGCCCACCAGGCTCCTCTGTCCATGGAATTTTCCTAGCAAGAATACTGGAGTGGGTTATCATTTCCTCCTCCAGGGGATCTTCCCAGTGCAAGGTTAGCACCCTCATCTCCTGTTTGGCGGGTGGATTATTTACCACTGAGCCACCTGGGAAGCCCAGTTGGAAAAATAGTCTTTAGTAAACTAAAAAGACTCTTCCTATAATAACACTTGAGTAGTCTTTCACATAACAAAGAAACACTGTCAGAATTCTACATGTTTGCTGCTTTCAGCTCATCAGTCCTTCTCTAAATTGTGATTAGACTCACGTAGCCTCTCTTTAATATACCCTCACTCCAGCTCAGAGGTCCAAGTTCTTCCCTCTCTATTTTCCATCAAATCCTATTCTTGAATAAACTCACTCATACAATAGAAGAAATGTCCAGTTATGACAGTGTTCCAACCCTCCCAGGGACATGTGCAGAAAATGCATTATTAGCAAAAGAAATAAATCTCTAATTGCATTTTTATTATTCAGATGTAGTTCACATCTCATAAAATTCACCCTTTTAAAGTGTACAGTTCAGTGGGTTTTTACAGTTGTAAAACTATTCCCAGTATGTAACTGCAGAATCTATCATCCTCAAAGAAATCCTGTACATATTAGTGGTCACTCCTCACTCCTACCTGCCCCCAGTCCCTGGTAAATCTAAACTGCTTTCTGTTTCTATGGATTTAACTATTCTGGGCATTTCATATAGAAGAAGTCATACAGTATGTAATATTTTCTGTTTACTTTCTTTCATTTAGCATAATGTTTTCAATTCATCCATATGGTCCCATGTATGAGTACTTCATTACTTTTTATGGGCCAGCATTCCATTGTACACAACTTTTGTTTGTTCCTTAGTTGATAGACACATGGGTTGTTTCCAATTTTTGGTTCTTATGAATAACACTTCTCTGAAGACTTGTGCACACTTTTTGTATGTGGATATATACTTTAAATTTCTTTGGGTATTTACCTGTGAGTGGAATTTCTGGGTCACTTGGTAACTGTTTAATGTTTTAGGGAACTGCCAAACTGTTTTTCCCCAGCAGTTGTACAATTTTACATTCTCATCAGCAAGGCGCAAGAGTTCCAATTTCCCCATATCCTCTATGACACTTGTTACTGTCTGTCTTTATGATCACAGCCGTCTTGTTGGGTGTGAAATGGTGTGTGCATGCTTAGTTGTTTCAGCCGTGTCCGATTCTTTGTGACCCATGGACTGCAGCCCACCAGGCTCCTCTGTCCATGGGATCCTCCAGGCAAGAGTACTGGAGTGGGTTACCAGCTGTCCTCCAGGGGTTCTTCCCAACCCAGGGACAGAACCCGTGTCTCCCATGTTTGCTGCATTGCAGGTAGATTCTTCGCTGCTGGGCCACCAGGGAAGGCCGTGAAGTGGTATCTTGTGGCTTTGACTTGCATTTTGTTGATGACTAGTTATTCTGAACATCATTTTTTTGTTCATCATTTGTGTATCGTCTTTTAAAAAATGTCTACCCAGACCCTTTGGTCATTTTTAAGTTAGTTTACCTATCTTTTTATTGTTTAGTTGTAGGAGTTCTTTTTTTTTTTTAATTTTTTTTATTAGTTGGAGGCTAATTACTTTACAATATTGTAGTGGTTTTTGTCATACATTAACATGAATCAGTTCTTTATATATTCTCTATAAAAGCCTCTTATCAGATTCATGACGGGCAAATATTTTTCTTCATTTTATGGGTTGTCTTTTTACTTTCTTGATAGTGTCCTTCAAATTACAGAAGTGTAATTTTAATGAGGTCCAGTTTATATATTTTTCTTTGCTGCTTATGCTTTTGAGAAACTTTGATCTAATCCAAGGTTTTTGAAAAACCTTCTCTAAGAAATCATTGCCTAATCCAAGGTTACAAAGACTTAGTTATGTTTCGCTCTAAGAATTTTATGATTTTAGGTACAAAGTTAGGTCTGTCATCCATTTTGAGCTAATTTTTGTGTCTGGTGTTAAGTAGGGGTCCTACCTCACTTTTTAAACTTGTGGATATCCAGCTGGGCCAGCACCATTTGTTGAAGAAACTATTTTTTTTCCCCTCTACTGAATGGCCTGGCGCCAATGTTACAAGTCAGTGGACCGTAAATACATAGCTTTACTTCCTGACTGTGGATCTACTCCACTGATCAATATATATCTCCCATGCCAATACGACATAGTTTTCATTACTGTGGCCTTGTTCTAAGTTTTGAAATCATGAAGAATGAGACCTCCATCTTCATTCTTCCTCTCAAGATTGTTTTGGCTATTTGGAACCCTTGCATTTCTACATGAATTCTGGAATCAACTCTTCAATTTCTATAGAAAAGACCATTTGGATTTGGATATGAGCCTGTAGATAACCTTGGGGAGCACTGCCATCTTAGCAACACTGAGTCTTTCAGTCCATGAACACGTATATTTCCATTTATGTAACTCTTGCATAATTCCTTCCAACAATATTTTATGGTTTCCAGTGTACATATCTTGTACTTCTTCTGTTAAAGTTATTTCAAAGTATTTGCTTCTTTTTAATGCTATTGTGAATAGAATTTACATTTCATTCTTCATGTTAGCCTTGTATTATTCATTGCTAGTATATAGAAATACAATAAATTATTGTGTGTTGATCTTGCATCTTTGCCAAAACTATTATTAGTTCTAATAGCTTTTTCCATGGAGATCATGTCCTTTACAAATACAGATAATTTTATAGAAAAAGATCATAGCTTTTTCCCTATGAGATCATGCCCTTTACAGATACAGATCATTTTACTTCCTTTTTTATTGGATATTTTTTGCTCTTTTCCTTGCCCAGTAGCCCTCATTCAAATCCGCACTACTGTCTTGAACAAAATGGTAAGAGTGGACATCCCTATCTCATCACTGGTCTCAGGGGAAGACTTCCATTGTTTCGCCATGGCTCTGTGGTTTTTGCAGATGCCTCTTTTACACATGAGGAGATCCCTTTCATTTCTAATTTGTTCAGTGTTTTTACTAGGAAAGCAGGCTGGATTTTTTTCAAGTGCTTTTTCTCTGTCTGAGTCAATTGTGCGTCTTTTGTCCTTAACTCTATAAACATAGTGCGTTACATTGATTTTTATCTGTTGAGCCAACCTTAAATTCCTGGAAGAAATCTTACTTGGTCATGACATATAATAATTTTTATATATTATTGCATTAGACTTGCTAATAATTTGCTGAGCATTTTTGCATTTACATTCATATTCCTGAAATTTTATAAACTCTTTGTGTCTTTCTATGTAAATTTCTTCCAAATGAGATAAATTCTTAGGGAGAGTATAGGAAAGACTAACACATGTCACATAATTCAAGGGAGTTTTACTATCTAAGCTCTAGTCTCTCCATGCAGATCTCAGTAGGTACATTCCATGAATTATTTATTACCCAATTATCATATATGAGTTCCATTTCTATATACAGTCTTTTAGTTGATTTCTTTTCCCACTCAGATAATTGGCTTACTAAAGTTTATCCACATGATTATATTGATTTGAACTGTATTCTCACCTAGGAAAAGACAGGAAGATGTATCTTTAGTTTGCACACTTCAAGAACAGATTTTTGTTTTGTTTTGATATTTGAGGTTTGTTATTTTGATTGTTTTTTTTTAATGCTCAGAACCCAAAACAAACAAATACCAATTATACAAAAGTCTTTAGAGAAATAAAACGTAGCAAAAATGCTACGGCACCTTCAGTTCAGTTCAGTTGCTCAGTTGTGTCCGACTCTTTGCGACCCCATGAACCGGAGCATGCCAGGCCTCCCTGTCCATCACCAACTCCTGGAGTCCACCCAAACCTATGTCCATTCTGTCCGTGATGCCATCCAACCATCTCATCCTCTGTCGTCTCCTTCTCCTCCTGCCCTCAATCTTTCCCAGCATCAGGGTCTTTCCAAATGAGTCAGCTCTCTGCATCAGGTGGCCAAAGTATTGGAGTTTCAGCTTCAGCATCAGTCCTTCCAATGAACACCCAGGACTGATCCCCTTTAGGATGGACTGGTTGGATCTCCTTGCACTCCATGGGACTCTCAAGAGTCGTCTACAACACCACAGTTCAAAAGCATCAATTCTTTAGTACTCAGCATTTTTTATACTCCAACTCTCACATCCATACATGACCACTGGAAAAACCATAGCTTTGACAATACTGGCCTTTGTCAACAAAGTAATGTCTCTGCTTTTTAATATGCTGTCTATGTTGGTCATAACTTTCCTTTCAAGGAGCAAGCATCTTTTAATGTCATGGCTGCAATCACCATCCGCAGTGATTTTGGAGCTCAGAAAAATAAAGTCTGATACTGTTTCCACTGTTTCCCATCTATCTCCCATGAAGTGATGGGACCAGATGCCATGATCTTAGTTTTCTGAATGTTGAGCTTTAAGCCAACTTTTTCACTCTCCTCTTTCACTTTCATCAAGAGGCTTTTTAGTTCCTCTTCACTTTCTGCCATAAGGGTGGTGTCATCTGCATATCTGAGGTTATTGATATTTCTCCCGGCAATCTTGACTCCAGCTTGTGCTTCCTACAGCCCAGCATTTCGCATGATGTACTCTGCATATAAGTTAAATAAGCAGGGTGACAATATACAGCCTTGAGGTACTCCTTTTCCTATTTGGAAGCAGTCTGTTGTTCCATTTCCAGTTCTAACTGTTACTTCCTGACCTGCATACAGATTTCTCAAGAGGCAGGTCAGGTGATCTGGTATGTCCATCTCTTTCAGAATTTTCCACAGTTTACTGTGATCCACACAGTCAAAGGCTTTGGCATAGTCAATAGTGCAGAAATAGACAGTTTTTTTTTTTAACTCTTTTGCTTTTTCAATGATACAGTGGATGTTTGCAATTTGATCTCTGGTTCCTCTGCCTTTTCTAAAACCAGCTTGAACATCTGGAAGTTCACAGTTCATATATTGCTGAAGCCTGGCTTGGAGAATTTTGAGCATTACTTTACTAGCATGTGAGATGACTGCAATTGTGTGGTAGTTTGAGCATTCTTTGGGATTGCCTTTCTTTCGGATTGGAATGAAAACTGACCTTTTCCAGTCCTGTGGCCACTGCTGAGTTTTCTAAATTTGCTGGCATATTGAGTGCAGCACTTTCACAGCATCATCTTTCTGATTTGAAATAGCTCAACTGGAATTCCATCACTTTCACTAGCTTTGTTTGTAGTGATGCTTCCTAAGGCCCACCTGACTTCACATTCCAGGATGTCTGCCGCTAGTTGAGTGTGAGTGATCACACCTTCATGATTATCTGGGTCTTTTATTATCTGAAGATCTTTTTTTGTACAGTTGTTCTGTGTATTCTTGCCACCTCTTCTTAATATCTTCTGGTTCTGTTAGGTCCATGCCATTTCTGTCCTTTATTGAGCCATCTTTGCATGAAATGTTCCCTTGGTATCTCTAACTTTCTTGAAGAGATCTCTAGTCTTTCCCATTCTGTTGTTTTCCTCTATTTCTTTGCATTGATTGCTGAGGAAGGCTTTCCATATCTTTCCTTTTCTCCTTTGCTTTTGCTTCCCTTCTTTCCACAACTATTTGTAAGGCCTCCTCAGACAGCCATTTTGCTTTTTTGCATTTCTTTTTCTTGGGGATGGTCTTGCTCCCTGTCTCCTGTACAATGTCACCTCCATCCACAGTTCATCAGGCACTCTGTCTACCAGATCTAGTCCCTTAAATCTGTTTCTCACTTCCCCTGTATAGTCATAAGTGGTTTGATTCAGGTCGTACCTGCATGGTCTAGTGCTTTCCCCTACTTTCTTGAGTTTAAGTCTGAATGTGGCAATAAGGAGTTCATGATCTGAGCCACAATCAGCTCCTGGTCTTGTTTTTTGCTGACTGTATAGAGCTTCTCCATCTCTGGCTGAAAAGAATATAATCAATCTGATTTCAGTGTCGACCATCTGGTGATGTCCATGTGTAGAGTCTTCCCTTGTGTTGTTGGAGGAGGGTGTTTGCTATGACCAGTGCGTTCTCTTGGAAGAACTCTGTCAGCCTTTGGCCTGCTTCATTCTGTACTCCAAGGCCAAACTTGCCTGTTACTCCAGGTGTTTCTTGACTTCCTACTTTTGCATTCAAGTCCCCTATAATGAAAAGGACATCATTTTTGGGTGTTAGTTCTAGAAGGTCTTGTAGGTCTTCATCGAACCATTCAACTTCAGCTTCTTCAGCATTACTGGTCAGGGCATAGACTTGGATTACTGTGATATTGAATGGTTTGCTTTGGAAATGAACAGAGATCATTCTGTCGTTTTTGAGGTTGCATCCAATCTCAAAGTAGGGTACCTTACTTGGTATTTTAAAGTTCTCGTACTTTGGGATTATAAGTCCTATAAGAGTCAAAACTACACAGAACACTAGAAATCTAAAGATTTACATTTAAAGTAGGATTATACTGAAATTGTTTTATAGTAATTGGGAAAACTTAACCTGATTGGTCATCACTAATATGATCACTGAAGAATTGAAAGAACAAAGGAGTTGTTAATCAGAAGTCTATTTCAAAGCATCTTCCAAAACTCATTAGGGAAAACAGTAATAATAACTAGATTAGTTAATCATTAGAACACTTTTATTGTTTATATTTTGTGTTATATCACAAGTGCTTTGAGGGCAGGTACAGTATGTATTTTGCTATGAGGCATTCAAAATGTCCAGTAAAATATAAGCACATACTAGGAACCACTAAACATTCCAGAATGGATAACTCAATGAGTCAAAATAGCTAACAAGAAATACTGAGGTCACACTCTGTGTAGGGCTTTCTACTAAAAGAAGTAGTTGCTTCTTTTACTTAATGTCAATGTTGTACAAGATAATTAATATAGTTTTCTATTGTCTTTAATAGCAATATACTCCTGCATTAAACAGAATCTTAATGATTTTGAGAATTATGTATGTTAAGGACATTTTATTATCTTGTATTACAAAATTTTGACCACTTTATTATTTTTGGCCCTTTATCTTATTTATATTTTTCTTTATAGATGTTATTAAATCTTATGCTGTAATTTTTAACTCTTTAATTTAATAAGTCCTGATTTTTTTAGCATGTTTGGAAAGACTTTCTCCTCTACAAGATTATAAAAATACCTACACACACACACAAAATTAAGTACTGGATAGCTTATCATAGATTGGGACAACTTTCTCAGAGAAATTAATAGCTCCTTATTAACCAATCTGTTGGCCTATTTTACTACATCAGTGAAGTGAAGTTCTGTCTATTTGCGAAATCTGAACATAAAACTGTAGTCTCATACTCAGTAACTGGTTTTGACAGTGGTGGCAGAACAGAAGCCATCCAAAAATAAAGTTATCCAAAACATGAAAAGTTTTATTAGCCTTTGATCAAGATACATACCTCTAGGTACAGATGAAATGAATATTTATAATTTTATTAGATTCAATTGCTTCAGGCTATAAACTTCATTGCTGAGTTTCAACTTTAATTTTTATGGCCTGAGAGAGATGCATTTGAATATATCATCCTTGAATAAAAACATTAACACCTTCAATTCCATGCTACTGTTCTCTATATACTAAATCACAGGAAAATAAAAATTCATATAACAAAACCTATTATCCTACTTTTTAATTAAAATGATCCTTTTCATATAATACAGTTTAGTAATTAAGTCAGTTTCCATAATCTATTGCCTATTTCTTTATAGATCATACATTTGAACCTAATTTGCCTTTAAAATACTCCTTTGTCAATTTCATACTTACTGATGGCAACTTTCTACTTGGGGACATGGGCATTTGTGAACATGCCTCATTTCTCCTGTTGGATGCTGGAGTCACTGAGGGCATGGAGTTGTGTGTGATGTGTTTGTTTTGACCATATCTGTCCTTTGGGCTGGGAAAAGAGTGCACACAGTCTTCTCCTCTACAGTGGAGGAGGGGTCAGATCTGGGTGCAGACAGGACAATCATTCCACCCACAGCTTGCAGCCACTTGACAGAAATGCAGCTATGAGGCTTACACACCCTTTGAAATTGAAGTGAAAGTGTCAGTTGCTCAGTTGTGTCTGACTCTGTGACTCCAGGACTGTAGCCATGCAATTCTCCAGGCAAGAATACTGGAGTGGGTAGGCATTCCTTTCTCCAGGGGATTTTCCCGACCCAGGGATCGAACCGAGGTTTCCCACATTGCAGGCAGATTCTTTACCAGCTGAGCTGCCAGTGAAGCCCCTTCCATACATTTTAGGTGATCGATTACTTACTTTTCTCAAACCAAGGATCAGTAGGGCCAGAGAGTAGAGCTCAAAATCAGATAAAAAGGGAGCAAATTGTTCTCCACTTGGATATTAAAAACAATTATAAGTTAGGCTGACAACCAAAGATAGGGTTTTATCTCCCTGTTCTCTAAAACTGAAGGTGATCTTTGAGCTTTTAGGAATTTCATAATCTCTATTTAAACATATACTGTTATTCTCATGGGTGAAAGTTGAGAGAGCAGTTATTCTTTCGAATTGTTTTTCAAACTCTTTTTTTCTATTTTTTTTGGTCTGTTTTTGTTTGCTTTCCCTTTCTTTTAAAATTATGCCACTATTTAAACAGAATAAAAAATCTACTAATATCGTGAAAACAGAGATGTCAGAAGTGCCTGGTAAACATCCAAATGACACATTAGAGACTGGAATACTCGCCTCTATGATAGGCTATGATGGGTATAAACATCTCCCAGCATTCAGTGGGAAACAAGTATTTTCATATTTATTTCTGTGGGAAACAAGTAATTTCATTTTTATTTCTGTGTTAATTATATCACCACTATCCCACATGTGGGGAGTGTGAAGAACAATGAACCACAGGAAAAGACATTCAGCACAAGCTGCCTGTCTATCAAATACATTATCAAGGCCAGACAGATTCTATATCCACCTTTAAGGCATGATTATCACCGCTTCAGTATAAAGTTGTTATTCACCATTCCAAGCTAAAACTATATTCTTACTCTTCTTCATTGGCTTAATCAGACATTTTAATAGCTGAGCTTTTTAACAGTTAGGCTGTAGCATCTAAAACTTACACTTTTGTTATTACCGTTTATAAGAGTACCCTTGGAAATAGCACTAGGATTCATATTTCCTCTGTCTGAAAAGTAAGAAGTCATCGTTTTATTGTCCATCTGTTTGAAAGATGTGATAGTTTTAATAGTTGCTATGCTTCTCGACATATTTGGAACATTCATTCATGTGCCTTTTCTAACATTCTCAAGTTTGTGATGTACTATATATATATATATGTAAGGTAGAAGAAATGACCAAAAGAATCAATGCATTAATGGCTGAACACCTAATAAGTTTCCATTGATTATTTAGGACAAAACAAAATTATGTGAATAACAAGTACTAGAGAAGGAATAATAAATATGCCATGGAGAATTTCCCCTAGATAACATTTAAATATCAGTAAAACATAGAGTTTATAAATAATCAAAAAGAAAAGAAATACCTTTCAATATTTGTTTTTATTTCAATGTAATTAATTCTCAGTGAAGGGGGAGGGGAAGGCATCAAGGTTTTGACATTTAAATAGCAAAGTATGCTTTTACTTTGGCATTTTTATGGAGAATAACTAACAGCCATAAAGGACAGGACGTCTGTGGGATATTTAGAGTGTGACTTTCCAAGAGTAGCTGGGAGTAATGAAAACATTTCACCTCAGCCCACAGGCAAGGCAGGGACCAGGCCACAGCTCAAAGCTTATTTGTTTGCTAAGAGCGGCTTTTTCTTAAGCCTACGTCTAGATTTATCATTAAAATGATTTCTACATTTGACCCCTGATTACTAAAGAGTTTGTGAACTTGCTATCTGCTTTGATTTTGTCTTCCCTGAATTGTTAGAAAAATGCAAAATTTCATCCTGCTTGATTGCTAAGTGAGAGGGTAAGTGTGGAGGCAGCTTTCAAGGGACGCCCCTGTTCAGCTCGCAAGCAGCACTTGGTCGTGATTATGTGTGCGCTCAGACGAGAGTGCACGCTTCTCCCTTGATTGTCACTCGCTGGGAAATCATGACTATGTCAAGGAGCTCCTTTCAGCATGGTGAATGCTTCCCATATTTGCAACTTAACACTTCGGATCTCAATCATGGGGTGGTAGGGGGAGAGGGGCCCTCTTTCTTCCACTTACCTAAAACTGTCCCCAACATAATGGACTTGACAGCATTGAATTCTGTCCCTGAAGACAGGATGACTTGCCTCCTTGCATTCTGGTTAACCTATTAAATGTTCCACAAGATGGAAACATCAAAATGGCAAGCAATTTTGATAAGAGGATGGGAATCAAAGGAACACCAAGAAAAATGATAAAAAAATAATCCATACATTCAAGCTATCACAAAGGTTAAAAGAGAAAAGTATTTTATAAACAACTTCTTTAGCACCTCAAATTTCACTCTACCCCATCCTTTCCCCCTACATTTGTCTTCATGATTTAAGTATCATAATTGGTACAGTCCACAAAGAGATGCAAGAGCTACTTTGAACCTCAAAGTTTTTACTTATTTAGAGGAAATTTATAACATGAACAGAAAAAAATGTATTATTCATACAGATTCAATATAAAAGATCACTCTCCAAAACCCAGTGACAATGCATAATTTAAAGACTCTGATGTTTTTCAAAATGTATTTCCACTTTAAGCAAGATCGTGCTTTTTCTTGTGTGTTTAAATTTCAGTAGCATTTGTTCTTTTGTAATCCAGTGGGAATAGGTTCCCGTTGGAATATCTCCAGTAGTCCCTATGAAAAACTAGGCTATATTTCCCAATCAAATAAAGTGAAACCAGTGAGGAGAGCATGGTATTTTAAAAGGTCAAATGTTAATAAAAAACTTTGATGGTCTCTTGATAAACTAACATTGCTAAACTAAATAAAACACCTTGACTACATTTCCTATCCTAGACTTATGGAAGGACAGTGCCGAACGTGTATTTCGTTTACTAGGATTTGTTATCAAATTTTGGCTTTAAGTCATACTTTCTGAGCATCTTGATTTCGATTACTGCTGCTGCTGTTGAATTTACGAGCTTACCTCTACAAACATCACTGCTGCTTCTCTGTTAATCTTCACGTGGTGAAGCTGCCCATCAGCCAGGTTTTTAAAACCAAAATTAAAAACATCAGGTTCTCGGTGTCTGTCTAGCTTATACCTGATCTGCAAACTTCCTAAAGAAGAGAAAAATGACATTTTAACTAAAATAGAATTTTATAAAAACTGGCAATGCAGGTCCTAATGCACATTAAAACAATTAATACAATTTGAATCTATAGAGCCTTTACTTGAGTGCATACAGTCACTTTTCCCAGACTAGCAATTATTTATATGCTGTTCTGGGGCCAAATTCAGAATCCAATTACATAGTCTTGAAAGTCAAGACCAAACAGTCTTTTTCCAAGTGCTTCCATTTTCCTGAACCAGAGGAAAAAGTCCAAATTAAGCATATGAAAACACCAAGTGAGGCTTGAAGTTAATTATTCATGTGGTATTCATATTATTAAATGGTAAAACCTCAAGCAATTTTGTATTAACTTTCAGTTTCTACAAGCATAACTTCTTCTAATGCGACTTATTTTAATGCATTTTAATGTATCACTGACATTCACATAATTTTTTTTGCACAACCAGAAATATTTTCTAATGTTTCTACCATAATCAAGAAATAGCAAAAAGAGAAAAGTGAGTGATTTGCTACAATATCCAAATCTCCCAATCCACACACTGCTCTTCTTCACAGATGCACTCTGCACCGGGCACTGTGGTATCATCTGTAATAGATCCTAGTAGTCAGTGATTGTGGAAATCTTTTCCAGGAGTTTCTCCCTTCATTCTCCATGAGAAAGGGTTGAAGCTTAGCTGTATTCTCTCATGGGGGAGTGTTAGTTCTGCTCTTTTCCCGGTGACCATGGGTTAGGGAACACTCATTCTACTTTTCTTTATATGCGGATGGGGCATGGGGGCTTCCCAGGTGGCACAAGCGGTAAAGAACCCACCAGCCAATGCAGGAGAAGTGAGAGACTCTTGTTCGATGCCTGGGTTGGGAAAATCCCCTAGAGGAGAGCATGGCAACCCACGCCAGCATTCTTGTCTGGAGAATCCCGTGGACGGAGGAGCCTGGAGGGCTGGAAGCCGCAGGGTCACAGAGTCAGACATGACTGAAGAAACAGCCGCACACAGGCAACAGGGCATGACTGACTTCCCAACCTCTGATGGGTAGAGAACAGTCACATTTACCTGATGCTCAAGGAAACTGGGTTTGACATGATTTAACACACTTCATGATTTCACTTCCAAGGAGGCGGAAATAGCTTCCATATAGAAAATGAGATGCCGTCTTTCAAAATGAACAGTGTTGCTGTTGCTCAGTCGCTCAACTGCGTCTGCCTCTTTGTGACCCCACGGACTGCGGCACGCCAGGCTTCCCTGTCCATCCCCATCTCTCAGAGTTTGCTCAAACTCAGGTCCACTGGATAGGTGATGCCATCCAGCCATCTCATACTCTGTCATCCCCTTCTCCTCCTGCCCTCAATCTTTCCCAGCACCAGGGTCATTTCCAAAGAATCAGCTCTTCACATCAGGTGGTCAAAGTATTGGAACTTCAGCTTCAGAATCAGTCCTTCCAATGAATATTCAGGGTTGATTTCCTTTAGGATGGACTGTTTTGATCTCCTTGCTGCCAACTGGATTCCCAAGAATCTTCTTGAACACCACAGTTCAAAAACATCAACTCTTTGTCACTCAGCCTTCTTCATGGTCCAACTCTCACATCCACAGATGACAACTGAAAAACCATAGCTTTGACAATACTGACCTTTGTCAACAAAGCAATGTCTCTGCTTTTTAATATTCTGTCTAGGTTTGTCATAGCTTTTCTTCCAAGGAGCAAGCGTCTTTTAATTTCATGGCTGCAATCACCATCTGCAGTGATTTTGGAGCCCAGGAAAATAAAGTCTGTCACTGTTTCCATTGTTTCCCCATCTATTGGCCATAACATGATGGGACTGGATGCCATGATCTTCGTTTTTTGAACGTTGAGTTTTAAGTCAAATTTTTCACTCTTCTCTTTCACTTTCATCAAGAAGATCTTTGGTTCCTCTTTGCTTTCTGCCATAAGGATGGTCATCTGCATATCTGAGGTTATTGATATTTCTTCCAGCAAGCTAGATTCCAGCTTTTGCTTCATCCAGCCCAGCACTTCACATGATGTACTCTGCATATAAGTGAAACAAGTGGGGTGATAATATACAGCCTTGACATACTCCTTTGCCCAATTCTGAACTAGTCCATTGTTCCAAGTCTGGTTCTAACTGTTGCTTCTTGACATGCATACAGATTTCTCATGAGGCAGGTAAAGTGATCTGGCATTCCCATCTCTTTAAGAATTTTCCACGGTTTGTTGTGATCCACACAGACAAAGGCTGTAGCTGTTTTTCTGGAACTTTCTTGCTTTTTCTATGATCCAACGGATGTTGGCAATTTAATCGCTGGTTGCTCTGCCTTTTCTAAATCCAGCTCGAACATCTGGAAGTTCATGATTTATGTGCTGCTAAAGCCTCACTTGAAGGATTTTGAGAATTACTTTGCTATAACATGAAATAAGTGCAATTGTGTGGTAGTTTGAACATTCTTTGGCATTGCCTTTCTTTGGGATTGGAATGAAAACTGACCTTTTCCAGTCCTGTGGCCACTGCTGAGTTTTCCAAATTTGCTTGCATACTAAGTGCAGCATTTTAACAGCATCATCGTTTAGGACGTGAAATAACTCAGCTGGGATTTCTTCACCTCCACTAACTATTCATAGTGATGCTTTCTAAGGCCCATTTGACTTCGCACTCCTGGATTTCTGGCTCTAGCTAAGTGATCACATCATGGTTTTCTGGGTCATTAAGATCTTTTTTGTACAGTTCTTCTGTGTATTCTTGCAAACTCTTAATCTCTTCTGCTTCTGATAGGTCCCTACCATTTCTGTCTTTTATTGTGCCCATCTTTGCATGAAATGTTCCCTTGGTATCTACAATTTTCTTGAAGAGGTCTCTAGTCTCTCCTGTTCTATTGTTTTCCTCTATTTCTTTGCACTGTTCACTTAGAAGAGCTTTCTTCTCTCTCCTTGCTGTTCTTTGGAACTCTGCATTCAGATGGGTATATTTTTCCTTTTCTCCTTTGCCTTTCACTTCTCTTCTTTTCTCAGCTATTTTAAGGCCTCCTCAGACAACCATTTTGTCTTTTTGCATTTCTTTTTTTGAAGATGGTTTTGATCACCACCTCCTGTACAATGTTATGAACCTTCATCCATAGTTCATCAGGCACTCTGTCTATCAGATCTAATCCCTTGAATCTATTTTTCACTTCCACTGTATACTCATAAAGGACTTGATTTAGGTCATACCTTAATGGCCTAGTGGTTTTCCCTAAATTCTTCAATTTAAATCTGAATTTGGCAATAAGGAGTTCATGATCTGAACCACAGTCAGCTCCTGGTCTTGTTTTTTCTGACTGTATAGAGCCTCTCCATATTTGGCTGCAAATAACATAGTCAATCTGATTTTGGTATTGACTGTGGTGATGTCTATATGTAGAGTCACCTCTTGTATTGCTGCATATCCGTACAGTGACACTAATTATTTCATTCCAGAAGGCAAGACTCCCTCACCCCCACTGCCGTGCTATACAGTATGTTCTCATTAGTTGTCTATTTTATACATAGTATCAGCCGTGTATATAAGTCAATTTCAACCTCCCAATTTTTCACACCCTGACCCTTTCCCCCTTGGGAACCAGGCAATTGTTCTCTATGTTTGTGTCTCTGTTCGCAAATAAGGTCATCTATATGCTTTTCTAGATTCCACAGGTATGCATTAATGTACAGTATCTGTTTTTCTCTTTCTGACTCATTTCACTCTGTATGACACTCTCTAGGTCCATCCACATCTCTACAAATGACCCAGTTTTGTTGCTTTTTATGGCTGACTAATATTTTTTCACATATCTGCTCTGCATCTTCCTCACCCATTCCTCTGTTGATGGACCGTAATTCAAAAAGATACGTGTCTCCCAGTGTTCACAGCAGCACTGTCTACAATAGCCAGGACTTGGACACCACCCAAGTCAGTCTTCTGGTTCTTAAAGTAGACACTCACCGTTTGGGGCAAGGATGACTGAAAGGTATTCCTCGTCGAACGAGCTCACATAGAGCAGAGAGCTGGGCGTCCCTGTGGTCCGGAAGCTAAGTGTGGCCATTTCTCCTGTCAACGTCAGGTCCTCACGAAATAAGGCCGTGGAGGAGCTGGAGTTCTTGCTAAAGGTGTCGTTGTAATGTTCTTGAAAATTGTAGATCACTGAGGAGCCAGCTCCAAAATAGGCAGAAATGTCTGGAATGGCAAGCAATTTTGGCTGTATTCGCAATAGGTAAGTGCATGTGTCTTATTATGTACATTTCTGTATATGCAGAGCATATCTCTAATCCTCAAATATCTCAAAAGAGAAAAATAACAATGCCATAGTCTGCTGAGTACTTTTCGGTCTAGTATTAGTTGTTCTGATGTTGGCTGACACACGGCTTGCAGTATCTCAGCTCCCTGATCAGAGATTAGACCCGGGCCCCAGCAGGGAGAGCACCAAACCCTAGCACTAGGCCTCCAGGGGACTCGGCCTTTGCTGTTTTGTAATTCAAAGAAAGTCAAGATGGAAAATAATGAAGCTCAAGTAAAGAGATAATCCCTCCATAGTCCCATAACCCAGAATTGAGTAACAATATTTTGTTACTGCCTCAAAGATGCAAAGGTAAGTGTCCAGTGTGAATGCGCAGTTCAAGTTTGCTACAGCGGTAAGCTGTAACTAAACTCCTCAAGGGGACCTCACCGATGCCCTCTGATCTGCTAGGAGCAGTCATAGCCTTCTCAGGAATATGAGCTTACCTCTCCCAAGGGAAATGGAGGCATTCGGGATAGAAACAGTTCTGTTTGAGCTCAGCACAGAGAACTGCCCTGTCTTTTCATGACAGAGTCAACTGCCAGAGCACCTTCTCGGGCTTCTCGGGCTCCGCCCGCCCCGCAGGCCGTTCCTTGGGCACACTCACCCCTCTCGCAGAACGGCCCGTCGTAGGCAGAGAAGGAGCAGTCACAGGCGATCCCCCTGCGCTTTTCCCGACACCTCCCCGCGTTGCGACACAGGTGGCCGTAGGTGCTGCAGTGTCCTGGGCACCCTGGCTCCACTCCTGGGGTCATCGTGGCTCGCTCTTCCAGGTCCAGGGCCAGCCCGTTCAATCGCAGAGAGCGAATGCACCCCAGGAAGCCTCTCTGTCGGCTTGCGGTTCCGCCTACAAGGGAAACACTGCCAATGCAAACGCGTTCCTCGGCGTCTCACTCAGGGTTTCACCTTCGCGCTGAACTGAAGCCCTATCTCTGCGCTCCGCTCAGTCGTCACGCCTGACTCTGCGGCCCCGTGGACGGCAGCCCACCAGGCTCCTCTGTCCACGGGGCTCTCCAGGCAAGAACACTGGGGTGGGTTGCCATGCTGTCCTCCAGGGGATCTTCCCCACCCAGGGATCAAACTTGTATCTCCTGCACCTGTGCACTGCAGGTGGGTTCTTTACTGTGAGCCACCAGGGAAGCCCCATATAGATAATGACAAAAAAGTCACAGCCCCAAGTTTCATGAACAAATACAATTCTGAAAACATAGTCTGCGATCGAACGTTAAGAATCATCCAATGGCACTGAGTTAAAAGCATTAATGAAAATATTTTTTTAAGGTGAACTTGGTAATATTTATCCTAAAATATTTAGAAAGACTTACATTTTTATATTTGTTCCTCTCTTAAAGGACAAAATGAAGACCACTGATCTTTTTTAAAGTTTAAATTTATAAACAATGACATGTATAATAAAGGTTATATAGTTAAAAATCTTTGCAATGTAATATATATTATAAATGTGTGGTATATAAATTTGTACATGTATTTTATATATTTGACAATTTTTGTGCATATATATTTTTGTATAATAGATGTATTACAAATGTATGTATTCAATTGACCAAAAAGTTTATTTAAGATTTATTGTAACATCTTATAGAAAAAGCCAAATGAACTTTTTGGCCAACCCTATATATTGTGTGTGTGTTATATAATGCTAATCCTTACTTAAATGAGCTCTGAATAATACAGCTGTGAAGATTTCTGAGAAGAGACCAAAGAAAGAGGCGGCAGAAGAGGGAAAACCGAAATTGAGGACCTCAGGCCTCTCACACTCCATCCTGGCAGCTCCAAGGTTAGGTGGTATAACATTAACCAAATAATATACATCTCCCTATTTTTAATCATTTATCAGTGAACATAATAAAGATGGGAGCACAGGAGTCACCTGAAGTACCTGCTAAAAACAGATTTTTGATTTATTCCCAAAGATTCTGATTCATTGAATTTTCAACTAACATCTCAGGCATAACACTGGCTCTAGGCAGGTTTCCATTCAAACTTTGTTCCTAGAAATTCTGTTAATTAATTCTCAGAATTTAAATCAGAAAAGAGAACTGTTCAGTTTCATTCGCAATCTGATAACTTTCAGGGAAGCCTCCTCGACTCAGTGAGAACTGACTGAGCTTGAAGCTGAGTCTAATGGTGCCATGGGCTGTACCACACACACACACACACACACACACACAAATTCATTCAATAGGATCGGGTCCTGAGCATTGGAGTAGGTAACTTCTGGCAAAGCAGACTCTGTGCTAATTTGTGATTTACATCAATTTTTAATTGGACTGTGTCCTTATTTACTTTAAAATATGTGAGAACAGACCAAGTGAGAGCTACTTCGTTAATTTGCTTAGTTTCCAAATTAAGATAGAGTTGTCTAAAAAGCAATGTAGCAAAACTTATTTCTCCCTTTGGGAAAAACAAACAATAATAAAGACTAAGCAAGTAAATTAGAGGGAAGACTTCCACTACGCAGAGTATTTATCTTTAAAGAAGAGACAGCAGAATAATGAGTCCACTCTGGTTCTAAACATGATGCTTGTAATGAGAGCAGCAGAGAGGGAGCAGGGTGGAGACGAGCCTGGCGCTGGGCTGGATTAAACACTGCTATGCAGAGTCACACGAGGCTGCTTCTCTCGGCCTGGCCTCCTACCGTCTGATTTTGAGGAGACATTGAAGGATTTTGTCCCAATTACAAGTCTGATTCTCTGACTTCACTAAGAAGTGAAATGAGAGAAATGGATTAAAAAATGCTATTTTTTTTAAAAATAAATAGTAGCGATAAGAGGTAACTGAAACAAACATAAGTTGTCCATGATACTGAGTGCAAGCCTGGGAACCAGTCCAACAGGGGTTTGGCTTTCCCTTCCTGTTGGGTTTCTGTGGTCAAGTCCCTTGATCTCGCTGAACCTCCATGATCGCATCTGTAAATTGGGTATAATAATCTGTGGCCCAGTGGTAAAGAATCCCACTTGCCATTGCAGGAGATGCAAGAGATGTGAGTTCAGTTTCTGGGTCAGGAAGATCCCTTGGAGTAGAAAATGGCAACCCACTCCAGCATTCTGGCCTGTAGAATCCCATGGACAGAGGAGCCTGGTGGGTTACAGTCCATGGGCTTGTAAAGAATCGGACATGACTGAGCCATTGAGTCACACAATCTATGGCAGAGATAGCTCACATTAAATGAGTTCTTCGTACACAGTGTCTGCGTGGCTGAACCACACTGACTCTTTCTTTACCAGTTCCATCTTAGCCCTGCTGCCCCACCCCAACCCCCCTTTTTGGATGACTGATCTTTAGCCTACTCACAAGGACTGCATCCCAGCCAGATATTTCCCCATCAACCTTTACCCTTGCCTTCACCTGATATGAAAACTGGAAGAGTGTCTTTTGCGGATGCAGGTGGTCATGCAGGTGCCTCCACGGGGGCAGAAAAATCCTGGGACTGGGCCATGCGTCCTTCTCACTTGGTAGTCAGATTCTATGTTTAGCTTTGCCACTTCAGATTCCCCCAGGACCCCTTTCCATGGCAGGAGGTGCCCCTGTGAATGCCTCTGGCTCATCATCCCCTGGATGTAAGTTACCCACAGCACACGTCAGAGCTCTACTTTATGGAGCTGCCTGCATGGAGTTTCAGTCTCAAAGTTCTTTTCAGTTCAGACCAGTTTTTCTTTTCAATTTACCTTTTAATTGGAGCATGATTTCTTTACAATGTTGTGTTGATTTCTGCTGCACAACAGTGTCAATCAGTCACAATTATATATACATGCGTATATCTCCCCTCGCTCCTGAGACGCCCTCCCCGCCCTCATCCCACCCCTCCAGGAAATCCCAGAATCTCCCGGCACCAGGCTGGGCTCAGACGAGCGTCCTAGATTAATGCACGTGTACGCAATCTAGCAAAACGGTGCTGGTGAGCCCCTGGGAGGGAAACAACGGAGACGCAGAGACAGAGAAGGCACTCACGGACACGGCGGGAGAGGGGAGGGTCAAGGCGCATTCTCCTCGCATCCCTCTCCCACCAGCGCCTGCAGCAGCCGCCGAGGCAGCTGCGGTCTGCTCCTGCGGGCCTGCGCTCAGGGCCGCGGCGCACTCACCCACGAACAGCTGGCTGTTGAGCTGCAGGCGGGCGTGCCCGGCAGCGGGCGCGGGCTGCGTCCTGCGCGGCTGCTCGCCCACTTGGAGCGACGCTTCTTTCACGTTGCGGTCTGCCCTCACGAGGTGCCAGCGGTTGTCATTAAAGGCAGTGGGGGACTGCACCGTGACCTCTCGAGGCCCGTTCCCCACATCAAAGGAAAAGGCCACTTCTGTGGGGGCTGGAAATAAAAACAGGAGACATGCCCGCGCTCACTCACGGGAGAGAAAGTTTAGTCTTGAGTAGGTCTGAAAAAAGTACTATGACATGCCCCTCATGAAAGAAGACACGCCAGGCATGCAGACAGATGCCAGTCTGAGCTGGCTGGGGAGGGGCTGGGATGGAGAGCAAACCTGTATCCTGGAGACAGAAAAGTGAAGCTGATTAAAGTATTTCTCCCCAGAGTTTACGGTTCATCCTGCTAAGCCCTGAGCAATAGAGATATTTACCTACGGAAACAAAACTACTATTTTATCTAACTTTATACATAGAAGTGATTTTATTTAAAGGTGGTTTAAACCTTTATGTAGTTTTAAAAGCACTAGGTGAATTTCAAACAGCAAGACATTAAGTTTTGTCTACATACATGTAAATAATGTGTTTAGTCAATTAAATCACATAATGCTGTGATTTAGTAAGAAGTTATTTGACCAGTTTGGTTTAATACCCTTTTTGCATGTAAAATTAAGACGACAAGGAACTGTACAGACTGTTGTGTGTTGCAGAAGTCACTGTTTCACTTTCCACTTAGTATTTAAGAAAGAATGTAACTGACAAAGGAAGCATGTCAGTGTGTTAGGAGCTAGGTCACCAACAAGGTTGCTGTTATCACTGAGTACCCCAGTGGATGTGTGTTATTGTTATCACTGAGTGAGTACCCCAGTGGATGTGTGCCCGCTGGACAGCTCACCTCGCAGCTCGAGCCTGATGAAGTCTGTGATTCCCAGGTTCTCTAAAAACACCCCTGAAGAGGCTGTGGTCTTAAAAAAGAAAGATACGTCAGCACTAAGCTCTCCTCGGAACGTGGGGAAATGAAGGTATGAAGTCTCAGTATTGAAAGAAGCTGAATTCCAAAATGAATCTGTTTACAAAAAGAAAATAAAAGACAATGACAATAGCAGTAAAATACAAGTAACAATTGCCTTTTATATTTCGAGCATTTTTACTGTTCAATGCATTATTTATCCATTCAACGCATTATTTATCCGTACAAGCCTTCTTATGGGAGTTCTTCTGAACATGTGGCCATGAGATGATTGTCTAAATAGTGATTCTTTTGAGGCTTAAAAATCTGGACATGGCTGCAAGTGAGTGGATGGATAATCACTTTGGTAAAGGCCTGGTTTTTTTTTTGTTGTTCTTTTTTTAAACTAAATTATCACAGAATAAAATTGACTTTTTAGGATTTTACAGTTATATAAAGTTTACAGACTTTTACAGTTATATGAATTTTAACACAGGCATGGATTTGTGTAACCATCATCAAAATCAGAATAAAGAACAGTTCCATCACCCCAAAAAACTCTCTCTTGCTATTTCTTTATAGTCAGACCCTCTACCCACCCCTCAGCCTGGCAGTCATGAACTAGTCTCTGTATTACAGTTTTACCTTTCCCAAATAAAATATAAATGGAGTCAAGCAGAATGCAACAACATAAAGCCTCTGAGATTCGTTTGAGATGTTGCATGTCAACATCTATTATTTTTCACTGCTCTGTAGTATTCCATCACATGAATGTGCCATAGTTTATTTATCCATATTTAAGAACACTAAAGTTGTTTCCAAATTTGGCCAATTACAAACAGAACTGCTCTAAAAATTTTCATGGCTCAGTGGTAAAGAATCTGCCTGCCAATGCAGGAGACATAGGTTTGATCCCTGGGTCAGGAAGATCCCCTGGGGTAGGAAACGGCAGCCCGCTCCAGTATTCTTGCTGGAAAATTCCATGGACAGATGAGCCTGGTGGTGCGCTATGTAGTCCATGGAGTTGCAAAGAGTCAGACGCGACTGGGCAGCTGAGCACAACCACAAGAACACACATTTGTGAAAAGCTTTTGTGTGATCATATGTTTTCATTTCTCTAGGGTAAATTCCCAGGAGCATGATTCCTGGGTTACATGGTAAGTATATGTTTAACTTCATAAGATACTGCCAAACAGTTTTCCAGAGTGATCATACCATTTTTAATTCCCATGATCAATGTCTAACAGATATAGTTGTTTTATATCTTTACCAGCATTTTACATTGTTAGTATACATATTTTTTTATCTTAGCAATTCAAATTGATGTAAAGTAGTATTTCATTGTGGTTTTAAGTTCCCTTCCCTAATAGGTAACGATGTTGGGCATCTTCTCTTGTGCTTATTTGCCACCTTATGTCCTCTTTGGTGAAGAGTGTGTTCAGCTTGGGGGGACTGACATCTTTCTTACGTTGAGTCTTCCAATCCATGAACACAGTATATCTCTTCCTTTATTCAGATTTTTTGATTCTCCAGTTATTTAGTCCTTTACTTGGTTTACAGATTTTATACATGTTTTTGTTAAACATATACCTGAGTATTATATGTTCTTTGGAGATCCTGAAAATGATATTCTCTTATAGATTTTGGTTTCTAGTTTACATCGCTAGTATATATAACTGATTTGTCTGTTGTTGACATTGCATCTTGAGATCTTGTTGAGTTCACTTATAAGACCTAATAAGGTTTTTGTTTCTGTTTTGGGTAGTACATTCCTTGAGATTTTCTATGTAGGCAATCGTATATGCAGGCTTCCCTGGTGGCTCAGTGGTAAAGAATCTGCCTGCAATGCAGATGTAGGTTCAATCACTGAGATGGGAAGATCCCTTAGAGAAGGAAATGGCAATCCACTCCAGTATGCTTGCTTGGAACATCCCATAGACAGAGGAAACTGGCAGGCTTCAGTTCACGGAGTCATAGAAGAGTTGGATACAACTTAGTGACTAAACAACCAACCAACCAATCGAGTGTGCGCGTGCAAATAGTTTTCTTTCTGGCTTTCCAGTCTTTATGCACTCATTTTCTTTCTTACATCATTGCCCTGGCTAAGACAATGATAAATATTGTTGAATAGAAGCGGTGAGGTTGGCTATCCTCATCTGGCTCCCATCCTGAGGGGAAAAGCATCCAGTTTTTTACCAATAATTATGATACTTCTCTATAGATACTGTCTTATTAGGCTGAAGAGTTTTCTTTTACACCTAGTTTGCTAAGAACTTCATTATAAATGCTATTATGATATAAACTATAATTTTTAATTTGGTACTTTAGCAATTTAAATTATAATGTTCATATTAATTGATACAGAAAAAGCATCTGGCATGATTTTTCTTCCTTAGACTGTTAACATGGTAGATTACCTTGATCAGCTTCCAAGCACTGAACCAGCCTCGCACCCTGGATAAACTGCAGATGGTGGTGGTGCATTTAAAAAAATCGTTGATCAGCTTCCAAGCACTGAACCAGCCTTGCATCCTGGATAAACTGCAGACAGTGGTGATGCCTTTAAAAAAATAACTGATCAGCTTCCAAGCACTGAACCAGCCTTGCATCCTGGATAAACTGCAGATGGTGGTGGTGCCTTTAAAAATATATAGACTCCTAGGTTATTTGTTATTGTTTTGTTGATATTTTTGTGTCTGTGTTAGTAATAACATTGTTAATAGTTATCATTCTTTTTACTGCCTTTGTCTAGTTTCAATATCAGAACAACATTCTGCTTTAAATGTTGGAAAGAATTTCCTCTCCTATTTTCTGAAAGAAATTTTATAGATACAGTATTATTTCTTGAGTAGAACTCATCAGTGAATCAAGCTTGGTCTGGATTTTTTTGAGGGTTTTTAAATACAAACTCAATTCCATTAATACTATTAGGTCTATTCCAGTTGTCTCATTCATCTTGAGTGAGTTTTGGTTGTTAGTGGTTCTCAAGGAACTGGTCCACTGCATCTATATAGTGGATGTCATACTTGCACAGCTGTTTGTGGTGTACTTTTTTATACTCTTGATGTTGGGGGTGTCTGCAGTGTTATCCCAACACTCAGTTCCCATATTGATAATTTTTATCTTTTTTGGGGTAGTTCTGTTAGAGGCTTAACTATTTTATCAATATTTTAAAAGAGTATAAAAAGAATCACTTTTAATTATTATAGATCAGTATGTATTCTACTTTTAATTTAATTGATTTCTATTCTTGTCTTTATTAGTTCCTTCTTTCTGCTTGTTTGTTTATTTTTCCCTTCTCTTTCTAGTTTCTTTTGGTGAAAGCTTACATTATTGCCTGAGATCTTTTTTAATAATATAAGTACTTCTTTAATAATATAAGTATTTATTGCTATAAACATCCCTCTGAGCACTGCTATAACAAAATTTAATACTACAAATTTTGATATTTTGTATTTCAATTTTCATTCAGTTCAAAAATGTATTATCAGATCTACTGAGGCCTTGTCCTTGACTTGGGTATTATTTAAGGATCTGAGGTTTAATTTCTAAGTGTTTGGATATTTTCTTTCTATCTTTCTTATTTATTTCTAATTTAATTTGATTGTTTCAGTGAATGCATTTTGTATGATTAAAATTATTTAATATTTGCTAAGGTTTGTTTTATGACATAGAATATGCTATTTCTGGGTTAAAGATTCACGTGCATTTGAAAAGAATGTGTATTTTACTGTTCGTAGAGTATTCTATAAATGTCAGGTGTTTCTGGTGTCATTCGCGTCTTCTATATCCTTGCTAATTTTCCCTCTATTAGTTCCATATATTAATGAGATAGGAGAATTAGACTCTAATTATAATTATGCATTTCTCTATTTCTCTTTCCTCCTGTCAAATTTTGCGTTATGTATTTTGAAGCTCAGTTATTTGCATACACATTTAAGATTCTTAGGTCTTCTAGTTCTTTTTTATATCTATTAATTTACTTTGCTTTCAAGTAAAGATTTTAATATAGAAACTCCAGTGTTTGTGTAGTATATCTTTCTCCATCATTTTATTTTATTATGTCATTATATTTGAATCAAACTTCTTACAGACAGCATACTGTTGAGTCATAACAATGTCTTTTATGAGTTTATTTAGACCATGTACATTAAATACAAATGTTGATATGTCAGTTCTTCATTTCATTGTTTTTTCCTATTTGTCCTAGTTTTGTTCTTCTGCTTCCCCCTTTCTGCTTTCCTCTGGATTATTTAAATACTTTCCCGTATTCTATTTGTATTTGTCTGTAGCAGATTTTTAATTGGTCTTTTAGGGATTGCAATATACTTAACTTTCTCAGTCTGCTTGAAATCTATATTTTAATCATGTTAAGTGATTTGTAAAAACCTTGGAAACAATTTGACCCTCACCTACTCCTGTTGATATTGTTGCTACTTATATTACATCTACATAAAATAAAAGCCCCATGAAATAGTGTTGTGCTTTCAGTCCTCAGATACATTTAAAATAACTCAATATGAAAATAATCTATTAAATTACCCAGGTATTTACCATTTCTAATGCTGATTGCTTTATCCCTGAAGTTCCAAATTTCCTTCCGATACCGTTTCCTTTCTAATAACTTCCTTGAGAAATTCTTTTAAAGGATGCTTTCTGGTGATTAATGCTTTTGGTTTTCTTTCATTGGAAATATTTAAAAGTTTTACCTTCATTCCTGAGGGATCTTTTTGCTGAACACAGAATTATCAATTGACAATACTTTCAAAACAGAAATATCTTGCCATTTCCTTCTGGCCTCCATATTTCTGATGAGAAACTTACTGTCATCTGAATTGGTGTTTTCCTATAGGCAATGAATAATTATTCTCTCTGGCTGCTTTCAAAAAATTCTTCTCATTGTCTTCAGTTTTCATCAGTTTGCTTACAATATGTCTAGATGTGAATTTCTTTGAGTTTATCCTGTTTCAGATTCATTCAACTTCCCAGTGTCTCTTTTATCAAACTTGGAAAGTTTTCAGCCATTATCTTTTCAAATATTTTTTCAGGACCAACACTTTTCCTCTCTTCTTATGGAAATTCAATTACATGAATATTATATTTTTATTATGAACCCACGGGCCCCTGAGACCCTATTCATTTTTTCAATCTTTTTTTTCTTTCTCTTGCTTAGATTGCATAATTTCTATTCGTCTATCTTCAAGGCCCTTGGCTGTTCCATCTCAAATCTTCCACTTAAGCCCATCCAGTGCAGCTTTTAGTTCCATTGCCATACTTCTCAGTTCTAAAGTGTCCTTTTAGCTTCCTTTATATAGCCTATTTCTTTGTTGAAACATTCTTTTTCTATTTGTTTCAAAAGCATTTATTATTATTCATTACAGTTTTGTATAATAGTTGTTTTAAAGTCTTTATCAGTTAATTTTAACCTCTGTGTTATTGGTTATCTATTGATTACATTTTCTTATGCAAACTGATTTTTCTGGTTCTTTGTATGTTAATAATTTTGGATTATTTCTTAAATATTTACAACACTATGTTAACAAACTGGGAGCTTTGTTTAAATTCAAGGAGTATGTTGACATTTTTATTTTCCAGTCCTGTTGGCCTGGTTATGATCTGCCCACACATGTCAACCTTCCCTCTGTGGTCCGTGGCTCCTACGGCAGTCCAATTTTCAAAGTTTCTGCAGTACTTTTCAGATCTGCCTCACCTTTGCACCACACGGTGGCCAGTCTGAGTCCGGCATGGTAGCTTCTTCACTCATTGTCAACTTCTTGGTCTATAATCAGGACCAGTTTGAGGCACGTGAAGCTCGCAGGTGAACCCAGGACTTCATAAACAACTTGGAGCATCACTTTCTTGAACTCTTTCCTCTCTGGGCATGTCCAATACTTCCCAGTTCCCTGGGGCTCTCTTCATTCACACAGCCAGAAAACCAGGGCTCTATCTAGCCTTCTTTACTGTGCTTTCCTATTTACCTCTGTTCCTGTGGCTATATCCACTGCCAAGGGATGGGGGAACAGAGAAAGAAAGCAAAAGTGACATGCGTCTGCCACTGTTGGAGTCAGGGCTGTCCCGTCAGAGCTCCGTCTCACGCATGCTCCTGAGGCAATTTCTGCCACAGCTGCCATGGGGTTGCCCAGGAACTGGAAGCTCAGAGAACAGAGGTAGGGCGAGAGGGATGAGATTCCTGCGCTTACTGACAGGAGTTCCTCGTCCCCTCCTCCAGGCAGGACTAGAGAACTCCCCCCAGAGCTCTCTCCCGTTATGCTCCCATGGCCTAAGAGATGGAGGGAAGCACACGGTGAGTTCTGCTTTCTGTTCTCTGCTACTGTTTGCTTTCCGGCGTCCTGAGATACCTCTGCTTGAATCCCGCCTGTGCGGTATTTAAAGCCATGAGATAATAGGCAAAGATCACCAGTGGAGAACAGACAGGAAAGAGGCCAGACGACAGAGCCTTGGGGAACCCCAACACTATCCCACTGGCAAGATGAAGAAGGTCAGGGGAAGAAGGGCAAAAACAGACTTTTGTGGTATGCTGGCTACCAAGTAAAGAAAGTGACTCAAGGGACAGGGAATCATGGGAGAATCCCAAAGTTGCTGACAAGCCAGCTCAGATATTTATCAGAGAATAAGAGTTGGCCTTAGCAATGTCGCGTTCTCATTCTTGACCTAGAAAACCCAGCTTCTGAGGAGTAATGAAGGAGAATATCTGTCTTACATTCAAGAGAGACTAGAAGCAGGGAAATTAAAAACAGAGCTCATTTTTATTTCAGTTATTTGGGGGCAGTGAAGGATATGAAAAAAATTAAGGTGCAGTTGGAGGGGTAAGTGGAGTTAAGAGCGTCAAGGCTTCCAGTGTGAATATTAAGAACTACCAGAAGGCATTAATGCATAGATACACTTGATGGATTATGTCCTCTCATTTTCTCATTATTTCACCAATTTCAGGCATTTCAGCCCTCAGCAAAATGTCTTATACTCAGTAGGTACATATTGGATATTTGCTGAACAAGTTACATGCTATTGCAAACGATTCCATGAGTGTTTCGGCAGAGTCTGATGTAGATTCTATATGCGTGCCTGTGTGCAAGGGCACTTCAGTCACGTCTGACTCTCTGCGACCGTATGGACTGTAGGCCGCCAGGCTCCTCTGCCCATGGGGTTGAAATCCTCCAGGTGAGAGTCCTGGAGTGGGCTGCCATGCCCTTCTCCAGGGGGGTCTTTCCAACTCAAGGATCAAGCCCCATCTCTTATGTCTCCTGCATTGGCCGGTGGGTTCTTTACCATCAGCGCCACCTGGGAAGACCTAAATGCTATATAGAAAACACAAAATCCAGAGGGAGTACTTTTTCTCGATTATATTAGCAACATACACTTATTTTATAGGCTAATACATTCCTAACGAAGTACAGATGATCAGTATAGACAGTGATTCCATGAACCCAGGCAGTCAGAGTTCTCATAAATCACTGAAATGTATCAGCAAGGGTCAGGCAGCTCCTCACGCCACTACTTACTGTCCCCTGAGCAGAGCAGAGGGCCCAGGGTATAAGCCGCTTCAGAGTGTGGCCGCCCTCTGCCTCTCATCACAACCCGGGTAACCGGCAGGTGCTTCTTATGGGAAAGGACTACTGTGTTGCTGGCCCTAGAAAACAAACACAACCACCTCAGCATCATTTTTAATAATGTACAGAAAAGTAAAAGCACTTTACTGCAGTTCAAGGGGCATTAAGCTAAGTTTGTATGCATATAACAGGAGGAAAATCAAACAGCTCATCCAAACACTTACAAACACACTAATGTACTGGATGAGGTCTTCTGAGGACCAGAGACCTTTGTTCATCTACCGGGCCATAGAGAAGAAAGCAGGCAGGTCCAAAACTGTGGTCATAGGAACAGACACGAAACTACACTCCAACGCAATTAAGCAGCTGACTGCTGTTTGCAATGCAGCCACTGTGTCATACTGGAATGTAAAATTTACAGAGGCAGGAGCAGTCTCCTTGATTTAAAAAAGAAAAAAAAGCAAAAGACAAAAACCAAAACCATCTGACTGACGGGATTAGGTTTTCAATTTTTGGACTTTGTTTTTTTTTAACTAGAAGTTTCAGAAATTCCCACTGTGGTTATGCGGCATTTCCTTATTTGTTGAAGCCTTAAATTTAAAAACAAAATCAAAACAAAATACCGATTCGAAACCATGATGAAGATATGATACAGTGTATTCTTAAAATTAATAAATGGGCTAATGCACGAGAAAGTGTTTTGCCAATGATTTTCACCATCCATTCATTCAACAAACACTTATTACACATCCGCTATTAGTCATGCCCTGTGTGTTGGGGAAGTGAACAGAAAACCCACTGACAATGTCCCCCAGAAACCTAGTGGATGTTATAAATAATAGAAATAACAATAATATCATCATGTAAGTGACTATTTGGGGACATATTAAAATTCATCATGTAAGTGACTATTTAGGGACATTTTAAAATCTATGGTTCAATACAATTTAATGAGTGGAACAAAAGCCAGCGGACGTGGTTAGTAAGCTGTTTGTACTGCCAACATCCTCTCTGGACAAAGTAGAAAGATTTCTGTAAGCTGTTCCTATTTTTCACTGTATATTTCAATTACATATGTACTTCTAATTTTTAGGCAAATACTGGTTTGTCTCTTGTTCTGTGTGGAACCTAGCAAGTTTTCATTTTTAATAATTACAAATTCACCAGTCACTCATATACATAGTAATTGTTCCAAATTATATATGTACTTATATAAGTTGAAGAATTATCAAAAATAGTGCAGGTCACCTTACAGCTTTGCTGCAAAAAAAAAAAAAAAAAATCTTCCTAACTTAATAGTTAATCATTCCAGTGCTGTTAGGCATCAAAATATTCCTTTAAAGTTGGAAAATTTTAAATTATTAAGATTTTTATTTTATTTAAAAATTTGAGCACAGCGACTGGCAGCGCATGTGGTAAGATCTGAAAAATAGGGACTAAACACCCTAAAATTGAAGAAACAAATATTAAAAATCAAATTGCTTCAAAAAATCAGACTGAATTAAGCCCCATGGTTTTATCTGGGGAAGCCCCTGTGACTGCTACTGACAGAAGCACACAGGCTTCATCCTAAACACAAAACACCCAGCTTTGTTGGGATCACAAGCTAGAAGGTGCCACTGAATTACAGGGCGATCAGTATGGAAAGTTATTTTGCTATAAACACAGGAATAGCACACCAAATTAATTCCTGGTATTAAATATCAGTAAGCATTACAAATAAGTATTTTAATTCCTATGACTGCTGTTTTGGCAGATATCTTAGAGGAAAAATGTAAGCGTATTAGTTCTTATTGGGAAACTTAAAATTTTAAAAAATCATATGCAAATAGTGTGCATTAGGGTAGATAATATCATTGAGTACCTTCCCGAATCTGAGAAAATTTTAAACAATTCTTACTTCAAAATTCTTTATTAGTATAGATCATCCCCCATTGCCCATGCTTTATGCAAAATATTGTAACCCGGGGTCAGCAGCTCATGCTCACGCTCAGCCACACGTTGTGCTCGCCTCGGCAACACTATGGTTACCAGACTCACTCAAAGCTGCCTAATTTACCATTATATCTCACTTTTCTTGCTTTTCAGCTTTTCCCCAAATTTGTAAAGACTGCATTTCTAGGCATAAAAATTTCTCACAACAGTTTTAAACATTCAGTAAGAAGATTTCCAAGTTCACTTTGTTCGGAGAGTCTAATGCTTTAGAGATTCTGACTGTCTGTTGTTTGTCATTAGATATGTTTGAGGTGTGATAGAGCTTTAAGAAGTTTGGGTTGTTGGGAAAGTTGCAGGGGAGGAACACTGTGTCAACTCCAAGGTCATGATCGCTGGGGAGGAAGAGGGACTGGTGACAGTATGGTTTCCATCATCCAGAATTATATGCTTGGAAAGTTCCAAGCTCTTTATCGGGTTTGCTGTTCTATGGCTCACCCCTTTGGCAAAGTCATGCTGTATTAATTACTGAGGGATCGTTAAGACTTCTTCATGTCGGGTAGGGCTGGTCTCCCCACCTTGCTTTCATCTTCATAGTCATCTTAGCTATTTATGCACCATTCTTTCCCCAAATAAGTTTTAGGACCATTTTGTCACTACTTAAAAATCATAAACAAATGTCTAGCATTTGTTTGGAATTAAATGGAATCAAGAAATTTATTTGGAGGAGAGATGCTTAGCTTTCCTATTCATGGCAGTGGTATGATGTCTCCATTTATTTAGGTCTTCTTGATTTTCATAATAAAATTTTATAAAGTCCTTTTTTATCAAAGTCTTGCATATTTTTGCTACCTTTATTTCAATATACACTACTATTTTGCTGCTTTTGCAACTGGTTTTTATAGGACTTTCTCATAAAAACACATTCTTGATAAGAATTCAGTTGTTCTACGATTCAGTAAGTAGTCTTACTAAGCTCACATTAATTTCAACAATATTTCTATTTGTTCTCTTAGGTTTTCTTTGTTGACAACCGTATTTTCTATGAGTAATATGATCTTTATTTCCTTGTTTCCAGTCTTTCCAATTGCGAGTTTGAATTAACTCACATATTTTTTTAGCTTTCTATTATTCATTTCTAACCTAATTGCATTGCTATCAGAGAAACTGTCCATAGGATAACAACTACACTAAAACTTTTTGAGTTTTGCTTTATGGAAAATCAATTTGCAGAAATGCACCATATGTACTTGAGAAAATTATGTGTTCTATAATTTTATGTTCCCAACAAATCAAGCTGTTAACTTAATTTGAAAATATTCTACGTTCTTACTAATTTTTGTTCATTTGATTACCAATTACAAACAGACATTCTTATCATGATTGATTTGTGAATTTCTTCTTTCAGTTCTGTCAAAGTTATTTCTATATATATTTCTAGTTATTTTTATTGGAAGCATACATGTTTAGGATTGTTAATTTTCTTTGGTGAAATTAAGAAGTATCATTACATAGTAACAGTGATATTAGTCCACCTAAAAAACCTTTAAAATTTACTGACTTTGTGATATTTAGCTAGTAATTCCTTGCTTTCAATATTTCCACTTGTACAAACAAGATGTAATATGAGATCTGGATCTAAATGGTTATTTTTGTCACATTTGTTGTGCAGGATTATTCACACATTTTTGTCTCAGACTTGTTGCTTTCTCTTCTTTTTCAGTCTCACGTTCTATCTTTTTTTGCATTAAGTTTTTAAAATCCCATTTTTTCTTTCTTCCTTCTGCTGAATTGAAATAATTCTTTAGGGTTACATAAATTTCAATATATACACTTTAAGCAATTTAATTCTAATAAATATTTACAAAACAAGTTTAAACTTCAACAATATTTTTATTTCTAAGCAGTCTTTTAGTTCCTTTGTAAACCACAATCATCTTTGTTAATAGGATCTGACTGCTTTCTTATGTTTCAACTTCATACATATAGTCATATGTTATCAGTACATGCTTTCCACCTCTATGTTTATAATTTTTTTCCTCAATATTTCTTCCTGCTTCTGAAACCTTCCTTGTAATATCACTTTGTTTCATTCTGAAAACCATTTTTAAAAATCCCTTTTGTGTAATTCCATCTTCAAGGCTGTAGGGGGAGAACATTTAGAGTTCTACACTGTGTTGTTTTGTCAAAAATAGTCCTGGTTACATGAGGGTTTTTATTTTTTTTTTTAAGTCTTAATTTCAAAAAATAGCAGAAACAGGATCATGAAGTTTTAAAATGCTTAGGTGTGGTAACATTGCAATACTTAATGGGGTGACGAGTTGCTGGTATAATCAGTCAACTTAGAGACCATCACAATGAAGCAAATGGTCTCCTGTGTCAGTGTTAACACTGTCAAAGACTCGACCAAAAAAACTTTGTCTAAGGTTTGCTATGTTTACTGAGAAAACAAATTCTTCCTAGCAACTGTTTAAATAAATCTCACAGATGCTACAGACCTTTTTAGTGGCCTGTGATTAAAAAAACATGGCTTGCTTTAAAAAAAAAAATCCCTTTTATGGAGTCTGCTGCTGGTAAATTTCTCTATTGTTGTTTGTCTAGATCTTAATTTTATAGCACTTCTTAAAACATCAGCTTGGTAAACACTGGGAGTTTGACAGGCATTTCACTTCCGCCCTCTAAGGGGCATGCTCCACCCTCTGGGCTGGTAAGGGGAGGTCAGCTCTCCGACTGTCTTTGCTTTCAGAGTCTTCCTTTCCTTCCTCCCCCTTTAAACATTCTCTTTAGTGTTCTTTGATTTCGCCATCTATGTCTAGATACGGATTTACTTTTATTTACTTTTAGCTTGGTGTTTTAATATTTCCTCAATATGGAAATTTTTCAGCTGTTTGAGTACTGCCTCTTTTTAGTTATTATATCTCAAATCTTTTCTTCTGAAACTAATCACACACATATTCGATCTTCTTCACATGACTCTTCAATGTCACCACTTTCCTAGGTCCCATTTTGTTTTTCTCCATTCATTTTGTGTGGCATTTAATTTGCACACCTTTTCCACTAATATCTGATCCAAAAGTTTTAAACTGAGTAATACTGTCATTATTAATGACAATATATTCATTTCTAATATATATTGATATATATGCTAATATATTCATTTCTAAGCATTCATTTGGTTCTTTTGGAAGTCACAGTCTTCTTTGTTAACAGGAAGATTCTCATGTTTCAATTCTAGTTTTGGTTTTTGAGCAGCTCACATGTTTATCTTATCTTGTGTTTTTAGTGTGTCCTTCATCTGAGATGTTTAGGCGTTGGCTCTACTCTTTGGGGTTTCTTCTGCCTCTCACTGTGTCCCCTGGGGTTGTATAACCCTGGACTGTGAGTCCACGCTTGGCAGCGTTTTATCATGGGAATCCTGTGAGACCTGTGTGAAGGGGGATGGCGGGTCTCCAGGGAGAATATCGTGTAATCTCAGGACCAGCCACTGGTGCTGCCAACCTGTGGCCATGTGAACCAGTTAAAGGGCCAGCCAAGTTATGTTAATCTGTGTGAGAGCAGGTCTGTAGACATGAGTTTTCAGGGAGAATTTTTTTTCTACTGAGTGCTAACTAGAAGATCTGTCCTCATTCACTTTTGGGGGGTTTGTAGCCTTCTGAGACCTTCGGCTGCATGGAGAATTTTGTGTTCTCTGTATTCTCTTTCATGGACTCAAGGCCTTGTCTGGTTTCCCCTATGTGGCCATTCAAGAAATCAGCTGGAAGTTTAGGAAGGTCAGTAAATAATCCCAGGTGAGTCATGGGGTGGTCATCTTATTAACCGAAATAACTTTAAGAAGCCTTATATTTCACTTTCAGTGAATGGGAAACACTTATTCCTATTTTGTCTTAGTAGAAAAATAGAACAGACATGCTTAGTTATTCACCAGTAAACAAAAATAGCTACCTAGTATTTTAGGCTTTTGATTAATGACACTACATACACATCACAGCTTATACTTTTAAGTTGGAGGGCATACTTTAATTTATTCTCTTTATTGTACTGTCATTTCCAATGTCTGCCTAAAGTACATAGTTTAAACAACAAAAAAATTACAGTTTGCACAGGGAAATTATATGGAAATCACCATTCATTCCGGTCAGCATCACAGTTGCAGTAATATTGAGAATCAATGCAGTCCCCCTCTAATCCACAAGTACATTTGTGAGCGTCAGGCTGAGAACCTCCCCAGTAAGCGTGTGTTTCATTGGTTCTTCCAACCCACCAGCTCACTGGGGTTCCATCTGAAAGACAAGTATGAGAAAGGTGACACCTACTTTGCCCCCCACTACCTGCCTCCCCAAAATAGTTCCTTTGCTCCTCTTTATTTAAAGCATAGAGAGACTTTTAGAAGTATAGTTTATATTTTAACTCTGCAATAGGATCATTTTTAGGAGGAATCCCAACTATTTAAAAATATATACTTTAATGTCAAGTCATATCATTAACCATTTTTTTTCTTTTATCAGAAAATGAGCAAATTGTCGCTAACTCATTCAAGCATGATGTTTACATATTTCTCTTGAGGATTCCAATTACATCATTTCTGCAGAAATAATGTTCAAGAAAGATTTGTCATCAAAATAGAAACCAGAGTAATTTATACATTGAATCTAAAATCCGTTTGAGATCCTATTAATAAAATGCCATTTTATTAGAACTAGAACAAATAATTTCACAATTTGTATGGAAATACAAAAAACCTCGAATAGCCAAAGTAATCTTGAGAAAGAAGAATGGAACTGGAGGAATCAACCTGCCTGACTTCAGACTATACTACAAAGCCACAGTCATCAAAACAGTATGGTATTGGCACAAAGACAGAAATATAGATCAGTGGAACAGAATAGAAAGCCCAGAGATACATCCACGAACCTATGGTCACCTTGTCTTTGACAAAGGAGGCAAGGAGATACAATGGAAAAAAGACAACCTCTTTAACAAGTGGTGCTGGGAAAACTGGTCAACCACTTGTAAAAGAATGAAACTAGAACACTTTCTAACACCATACACAAAAATAAATTCAAAATGGATTAAAGATCTAAATGTAAGACCAGAAACTATAAAACTCCTAGAGGAGAACATAGGCAAAACACTCTCCGACATAAATCACAGCAGGATCCTCTATGACCCACATCCCAGAATATTAGAAACAAAAGCAAAAATAAACAAATGGGACCTAATGAAACTTAAAAGCTTTTGCACAACAAAGGAAACTATAAGCAAGGTGAAAAGACAGCCCTCAGATTGGGAGAAAATAATAGCAAATGAAGCAACAGACAAAGGATTAATCTCAAAAATACACAGGCAACTCCTCCAGCTCAACTCCAGAAAAATAAATGACCCAATCAAAAACTCGGCCAAAGAACTAAACAGACATTTCTCCAAGGAAGACATACAGATGGCTAAGAAACACATGAAAAGATGCTCAACGTCACTCATTATCAGAGAAATGCAAATGAAAACCACAATGAGGTACCATTACACGCTAGTCAGGATGGCTGCTATCCAAAAGTCTACAAGCAATAAATGCTGGAGAGGGTGTGGAGAAAAGGGAACCCTCTTACACTGTTGGTGGGAATGCAAACTAGTACAGCCGCTATAGAAAACAGTGTGGAGATTTCTTAAAAAAACTGGAAATAGAACTGCCATATGACCCAGCAATCCCACTTCTGGGTATACACACCAAGGAAACCAGATCTGAAAGAGACACGTGCACCCCAATGTTCATCACAGCACTGTTTATCATAGACAGGACATGGAAGCAAGCTAGATGCCCATCAGCAGACGAATGGATAAGGAAGCTGTGGTACATATACACCATGGAATATTACTCAGCCATTAAAAAGAATTCATTTGAATCAGTTCTAATGAGATGGATGAAACTGGAGCCCATTATACAGAGTGAAGTAAGCCAGAAAGATAAAGACCATTATAATATACTAACACACATATATGGAATTTAGAAAGATGTTAATGATTACCCTATATGCAAAACAGAAAAAGAGACACAGATGTATAGAACAGACTTTTGGACTCTGTGGGAGAAGGCAAGGGTGGGATGCTTCGAGAGAACAGCATCGAAACATGTATATTATCTATAGTGAAACAGATCACCAGCCCAGGTTGGATGCATGAGACAAGTGCTCGGAACTGGTGCACTGGGAAGACCCAGAGGGATCCGGTGGAGAGGGAGGTGGGAGGGGGGATCGGGATGGGGAACACATGTAAATCCATGGCTGATTCATTTCAACATATGACAAAACCCACTACAATAAAAAAATAAAATAAAATAAAATAAAATGTTTCATGTTATGCAAAATATAAAATTCTTTCACTTTATGTATTAGCTAAAAGTACTGGCACTTCCTAGCATATCTTTAAAGTTTCTTAGGGATACGTACTTATGCTAAATGGGTTACTCTGTTTGGAAACTAAAGAAATGGCACTAGTCAGCCTTCTTCATGCCTGGAGTGAGTCTTTGGTTTGGACAAATCCGAGACAACTACAGAGTGGATCTTCAGCAAAACCCACTCCTCAGTGCAATGCGTAAGTGACAGGAGCAGAGGCTGCCTCAGCTCTGCAAGACTGCTTACTTATGCTGCAGACACTGCCGAAGCCCCAGTGTGGGAATACAGAGCACCTGGAGGAGGATGTGCAGTGAAGGCACACAGGACAGTGGGAATACAGAGCACCTGGAGGAGGATGTGCAGTGAAGGCACCCAGGACAGTGGGAATACAGAGCACCTGGAGGAGGATGTGCAGTGAAGGCACCCAGGACAGTGGAGAGGAAACAGTCCCTGGTAAACACAGATTCAGGGCGGGGGGTGGGGGTGGGTCAGGGAACGGAAGTGATGTTAAAAAATCTGTACAGATGTCTGTGCTTTTCACACTCCTAAGTTGTCCCCATCAGGCCCCCACCAAGAATCTGTAGCAGCTTCTTCCTAACTTACAATCGCCACTGCTCATTATGGCTCCCTATTCAATAAGACTTTGGCTTCTGCTGACAACCTCCTGGCTTGTAAACACATAGACTGCATTCATTACCATGCGCTGGAGGCCCAGTGGGTGCAATGTGAGCCAAGAAATCAATATCAACCATCATTTTTTAAAATGTGTTGAAAACATCTCTAGGAGGTGGAAGATCTTTTCAGCTTAATATTTAATAAATATTTAATAGGTATTTTTCAAAATTCCACCTTAGAATGTGATTATTCAACATTTTCTTTCATTGATTGAAGAGCAAAGAAATCATTATATGCAAATGCACAACTGTGTTTACATTTTCTCTCTAAGGAACAAAATGTATGTTCCTCTATTCAAAATTCCTTTGAGTAACCTAGAGAATTTGCATAAGAAAGCATCAGGAATAACATGAAGAAGTATTAGAGGCTGAAATGAAAAGGAACAGGAAAGACAGCAATGACCAGGGTTCCCGGCTCTACTTTCTCAATTATTCTAGCCCGTGGGTCACTGTCCTCACCAGCCACTGGGACCATCCTCAATGACCTTAAGCATTCACAGTATGGAGATGGAATGGTTTCCTAAAGTCAACACAGTCACACAACTTCCTCTTTAGCCACCTGTAATCACATCCCTGAAACTATCTGTAACACAGAGACCTTAAAGACGCTAAAGGAAAAATGTTCCAGGACCTGAGCGAGATCCTAGGCCCACTGCTCCTCCCCAGCCCTCTTGGAAATCAAAACCAACACGAGGGCCGCTGCTCTGGGAGCCGGGCTTGTTACAGCTCCTCTCGATTACCACCGCCACTCGGGCTCCTGACAACTGCTGAGAACATGAGGTGGAAAATTCTTGAGATGAGGCCGAATTCTGACTGACGGTCCCCAGTCTGTCCTATAAAATTCCTAAGCGACTTGCTTCCCACACTGCAGTCCCCTTGTGCTGTTTTCACATTGCAGCCATCTGAACCTGAGGGACCCAGGTTCAGTGTAACGAATCTGCGTGCAATGCAGGAGATGCGGGTTTGACCCCTGGGCTGGGAAGATCTCCTGGGGAAGGAAATGGTAACCCACTCCAGTCTTCCTGCCTGGGAAATCCCATGGACAGAGGAGCCTGGGGAGCTACAGTCTGTGAGGTTGCGAAGAGTCAGACAAGACTTAGCAACTAAATCAGCAGCAACACAGGACCCAGGCTTTGTTGTTTTCACTCCTTCCACACAAGTGTAACATCAAAGCTCTGTATGCTCATTTGTGTCTATTGATAATACCGAGCAAATTAGAGAAAACTTTTAAGGTGTATCAGGCTACACTATTTACCTGCCTCATCTCAACCTTAATTAAGCACATCTGGAAATATGTAGGTCTGCAGTGAATTTGTCTAAATTAAGTTTGTACTAAAAATTCTCCAGCAGCAGCATATAAGAAATGCAAATAACTTGAGCATGTATATTTAATGAAGTCCTTTATTTTGCTTCTTTAGTAGGTGTTTATCAAGTTTATAGGTCTTTTCTCTTTCCATCTTTTCCCCTAGCCTCAATTAAATATGCATTTAAATACCTGTTGTTGGTGGTGGTGGTGCTATTTACGTATTTATATCGAAGGGCTAACGTCCAGGTTCTGGACCAGACCATCTGCTTCTGTGTATGAGTTTGCTCCCTGGCTCACAGGCTGGCTTGGTTTTATGGCTTTGTTAGTGGTTGATTTCAACGCTGCTCTGTCTTTGCCTGTTTTCCCTGGTTAGAGAACCCATGAACAGTACTCTCCTGGATGCAGCTTTCTCATTCTTCTGGGAACAGAATTTTAGTTCAGCGATCTATCTGGCAATAGATCTAGTTAGCAATCAACTAACAGTAAGCACTAAACCCGCTGGCACTAACTATAAAGTCAATAAACCAGAGCGATGCAAATAAGTAGCATTTACTTCATGCCATTTATAGGTATGGTGCAATTAGGTCCTAGCAGAATTAGTGCCTTAGCCCTGAAGACTCAGAAAAAATGATTTCCTAAGTCCCATAGCTGCTGAGTGACAAGCCTGAACTCTGAGGACCTGCCTAGCACTCTCTGCTCATTCCAGTCCCCAGATGCCTGATCAGAGGGCCTGGAGGCCAGCCTCCAGAAAATCAAGTAGTTGCATGCTTCATGCAGGCAGGCTGCACATTCCAACAAAATGAGGTATTTCAAAGGAAGAAAATGGAAAATCAAAAATAAAATTTTTCAAAAGAAGAAAAGATACGGAAAATAAACTGCTAGAACTTAACGTGTGAAAGAACTGGTGATACCAACATTTTTCCCTACTTTATAATTAGCCAAGACACTAATCACATTCAGCGTAGGGAAAAGGATCTCACCAAATAATCACCTCCATGTAAGTAAGCAATGTTTTTGTTAGCAACGCTTCCCAAAATACCAAAGGATTGAGATGTCCCTGCTTTTTATGGCAGATGAGTACTGAGCCCTCCAGGGGCCTCTTTAAGAGGCTTTTACTGCTCAGTTGCCCAGTTGAGTCTGGGGATGGGAGGGAACTTCAGATAATTTATGGCTTTGGGCAAAGATTTTGGTCTTTGCTCCAAGAAAAAGTATCTCAGATTATGACCTGGGTGCTATGGGCACAGATTCTCATGCATCTGTGGCAAACCACTGTGACCTGCGGACAATAGCTCATGATGTCTAATGACTCCGATTACTCACCTTGGGGAGGTGAAAGCCTTGACTTCTTGCAATGGAAGGTCAGCTCCTGTTGGCAGTTGTCCGCATAGCCAACGATGGTCTGGAGCTGGTCCATGCTGGCCATGTACTTGAAAAATACTGGATGCGGGCTTTCTTCACTCAAGCCTTTGACCCTGACCAAGTGGGAGCCGTTATGTTGCACTGAGGTCCACGCAGTGTCTGGTGGGCAGAGAGGGGTTGGGAGAAAGCAAGGAGACCGTAATAAGGATGGAGTCATTAAATGTAAATATGGAAAGCAGAGCATCTTTTATCTGAACTGTTTTCTTTTATTTTTTTCTAGTCATCAGATCTCTTCGCAATTAGAATCAATGAGTGGAATTCTCAAAACATTTAACAAGAGGGATTCTCTTTATTGAAACTTTCACTACCATTATTATAGGCAACATTGTCAGGTGGCCAATTTTTAAAATTCTACATTATAATACTCAAAGTTATAAATAGAACTTTTTGGCCCTATTGTTTCCATTACTATAAGGAGAAAGCCAAAAGTTACTGTGTATATACTTATCTTTTTACAAGCATATTTCTCATCTGAGCATCTTTTCCTCGGTTAATCAGGGGAATGTGTAAAAGACATATTTGAGGAATAAGCTGCAAGCACGATCACACAAAATAACAGAAGCTAAGTATTTTTGACAAAAACTGATGAACAGAGCGTCAGCAACCTGTTCAATGGGCAGCACTAAAAACCACAATGCCTAGGAATCGGCTATTCCCAGCAGCGACCACAGTTACACGGATGCCTGTTGGAAAATTCTCACATATTTCTGTTATACCGATTACCTACGTTTTCAACGAGATTTAAAAAACAATGCATACTCCACAACGTTTATAACAGAAGAAAAACAACTTGACTTCTTTTATCTTCCCCCCCAATATACATCCCACCATAAATACCTCCCCCAAATATACCTCCCACCATAACCGTATAGAAGCTCCCACAGTATAGAAGGCGATGGCTCAGTGGCTAAGAGGCTGAGTTCAAGCTACCTTAATTCAACTATCTCTATAATGTCATTTAACTTTCTCTGGAATATGTTTTTGATAAATGATCAGTATGCACACAAACTTTCTATATTACAGAGCAGGAAGCAGTCTTAATGAGTTTATATTATTTCTTAATAATTAATACATGAGTATAAGAGCGAAAGGTCAAAAGAATAATACAAGGAATTCACTCAGGGGTCCCCACAGGTCCCTGCTCCTTTTCCACCCTGGGGATGTGGGTCTGGGAAAAACCTAAGAGCTGCGCTGGTGCTCACAAACCCTCAACACATGAAATACATCCAGAGACTCAGGGAAGAGAACCCCAAGGGCCATGGGAAAACTCTGGTTCAAAGCTTACGGGAAAAAGCATCATAAATATGCAAAACTTAGCAAGAACAGGAACAAACTGTGAGTCAGCATGACCAATGCCGTTTTATATTCAATTTAAAAAAGACTTAATGGATTACCCACCTATCTGCTCACTAGAGGGGGCTGTGAGTGTTCCCATGGCAACTTGAAATCCACAGATTTTGTTTCGTCCTTAATCATGTTTTCACTAGACATTTTACATTTCAACATTTTCCTGGAAAATTACTTAAGCGGGTCTGGTATTATTTTTGGTAATTACCTACTCCCATTCACCCCCAGGGTTTCTTCCATCAAATGAGATGAAGGTTCAGGGAGTCATGCAGAAGACTGTGTTAGGCTTGGGAGTGCATCAGTTCCAGTGCCACTGCATCATTTATTTTCATGGCTTAGGGCACAAAGAAAAATGATGTGCCTGAATGGTTCATATAGGCTAGTGGTCAGTATGATAGATTTATGGTCTTGCATGGCTAAGGTATAATAATAGAAATCTTTCAAATGGAGAGAAGGGAACAGTTGAAAAGAACCTGAAAACTGCTCTTCTGAAAAATACTTTAAATGGCGGCTCTTTCTAGAAATATTATTTAAAAGACCCCAACAATGACACATTATATTTCTCTAATATTCCACAAAATATTATTTTCATAGATTTCAAAACCATGAACCTTTGACATGCCACATAACTTTAATTTTCAAGCACCAGGAAACAGATTAATGAATGAAGTGACCAGCATGATGAAAAAATTATTGTCCAGTCACTAAGTTGTGTACAACTCTTTTTGACCCCAAGGACTGCAGCACGCTAGGTTCCTCTGTCCACCATCTCCTGGAGTTTGCTCGACTTAGCTGTTACACAAGGTAGTCTGAAGCACAATTTTGGATCTGAAGTAATTAACTTTGGTGGTGGTGGTGGTTTATTCGCTAAGTCGTGCCCAACTCTTGCGACCCCAGGGGCTGTAGCTTGCCAGGCTCCTCTGTCCATGGGATTCTCCAGGCAAGAACATTGGAGTGGGTTGCCATTTCCTTCTCCAGGGGATCTTCCTGACCCAGCGATCGTACCCTGGTTTCCCACATTGCAGGCAGACGCTTTACCGACTGAGCTACTTTTTAACCATGGGCAAATTTAAACACGAATTTTGACACTTTCAGAACATGCTAATCAAACTCAGTGGGGTCTTCCTCTGCAGGAGCAGGGAGACCACTGGTGGCACCTCGTCAACCATTTTGCTGGGACAAATGAACCTAGCCAAGTTAATTTGCTGGTTTGGTTTGATATTTCATAATAATCACACTGACTTACCATAGCATACGTTATCCTTCAGTTTGATTTATTTTTTCTTTTTGCCAAGTTATATTCACTTTGCAATTGGCAACACTTCTTACATGTTATTATAGACCTCTGGACTATACAAGGAGTCTTTGATAGCAAAACAATCAGTTGTAGAAAAAGAACCAGCTCTTTATTTTACACATTCAGGTAAATACACATTGAAAGCATATCTGCTCTACTCATTTCCATTTCTCTGAGACATAGACAGAAAATAAGGCTTCATTATGAAAAATCTGATGCCTTTATAGTTGGTGGGTTCATCGCTCATGATCCGGAAATTGACCTCAAAGAAAATGAAGGTAAAAATTCCTCCTCCCACAGACTCCTGAAATGAAGTTCAATTTGTATCCAGTCAGTTCAGTCGCTCAGACACGTGTGACTCTTTGGGACCCCATGGACTGCAGCATGCCAGGCTTCCCTGTTCATCACCAACTCCCGGAGCTTGCTCAAATTCAGGTCCAATGAGTTGGTGATGCCATCCAAACATCTCATCCTCTGTCATTCCCTTCTCCTGCCTTCAGTCTTTCCCAGCATCAGGGTCTTTTCCAGTGAGTCAGTTCACTGCATCAGGTGGCCAAAGTACTGAGGTTTCAGCTTCAGCATCAGTCCTCCCAATGAATATTCAGGACTGATTTCCTTTACAATGGATTGGTTGGATCTCCTTGTAGTCCAAGGGACTCTCAAGAGTCTTGTTCAACACCACAGTTCAAAAGCATCAATTCTTTGGTGCTCAGCTTTCTTTATAGTCCAACTCTCACATCCATACATGACTACTGGAAACACCATAGCTTCAACTAGATGGACCTTTGTTGGCAAAGTAACGTCTCTGCTTTTTAATATGCTGTCTAGGTTTGTCATAGCTTTCTTTCCAATGAGCAAGCTCCTTTTCATTTTATGGCTGCAATCACCATGTGCAGTGATTTTGGAGCCCAAGAATATAAAGTCTGTCACTGTTTCCATTGTTTCCTCATCTATTTGCCAGGAAATGATGGGACTGGATGCCATGATCTTGGTTTTTTGAATGTTGAGTATTAAGCCAGCCTTTTCATTCTCCTCTTTCTCTTTCATCAAGAGGCTCTTTAGTTCCTCTTCACTTTCTGCCATAAAGGGGGTATCATTTGCATATCTGAGGTTATTGATATTTCTCCTGGCAATCTTGATTCCAGCTTGTGCTTCATCCAGCCCAGCATTTCACATTTGTGTCCAAGCAGAACATTTTTGGAAATTAAGCCAGCTGCCTTTGTTTCTTCTGATGAGAAGAGAGTACATCTTCTGAGAAGACTGAGAAGGCAAAATGCCAGATGATTTAATTTGTCACATCTATCTCCAGGTAGAGCTAGTCAAGAAGATGCAAACAGGATGATAAATAAGGATAGACAGATGTAAATACTAGCAGCCATTCCTGAACCCACAAAGATAATCTGAATATTACAATAGAGAAATATCAATAACCTTAGATATGCAGATGATACCACCCAATGGCAGAAAGCGAGGAAGAACTAGAGTCTCTTTATGAACAGCAAGGACAGCAAGAGATCAAACCAATCACTCCTAAAGGAAATCCACCATGAATATTCATTAGAAAGACTGATGCTGAAGCTGAAGCTCCAATACTTTGGTCACCAGATGTGAAGAACCGACTCACTGGGAAAGACCTGATGCTGGGAAAGACTGAAGGCAGGGGGAGAAGGGGATAATGGAGGATGAGATGGTTGCATGGCATTACCAACTCAATAGACATGAATTTGAGCAAACTCGGGGAGATTGTGATGCACAGGGAAGCCTGGCATGCTGCAGTCCATGGACTTGCAAAGCGTCAGACACAACTTAGCAACTGAACAAGAACAACAATAAAGACCTGAGACAGCCTTCTCAGAAACTGTTACTATACAGAGAGAAATATCATTACAACTAGCTTTCATTTTTTATTCACCTTAACCCTCTTGCCACACAGATAAGGAAATGGAGGTCTAGAAAAACTCACTTGCAAAACTAAATTCGTAAACTGTGGAATTTAGCCACACATTTCTAAGTTATATGGTGTAAGTCACTGAGCCTTCTGAGTAAACTTCTTAAAGAGTGCTAAGGTCTTTAATTTTCCCAGACAGTCTTACTCACCTGAGCCCTCTCCTATGTTTCCAGTGAAAATAGAACTGGATCCTGGTCATTTATGTGCTCATAGGGCCAGTAAAGAACAAGCCCCCTGCTCCAGATGTTGGGAGGGTGTCCTGAGGAAGACGATGGTCAGCTCTCACCTGGCCCTGCCCTAGACTGCAGAGGCCCTTGGTCCCAGCCATGTCATCTGTTTGTCAAAGCTGAGGGCAACTGGTGTGTGCATTTTACTGAAGGGAAGTGATGACATCTCCTTAGATGTCTTCTAAGGAGACAGCTGTCAGGCCCTGGGGGGCCCAGAGATGGCATTCATCCTGGCCCCACATCTCAGGTCCCTCCTGATAAATATTTATAGGAGCATCCTCATAAGGGTTGCCCTTCCTGCCATAATTTTGGGGCCTTGAGGCTTTTCTGACTTACTTTAATATTTTGAACACAAGAAAACGCTATAGGGTACACCTTGATAGCTTCAACGGAATGTAGCTACTTCATAGCCTTATTTCTTGGGATTTCAGAGATGATGCTTTCACTTACGAGGTCACACTGAATGTGTGTCTGCTCATTCATAAGGGCAGTCATCTGCTATTTAACAAGAATGGACATTTACTCAACATGACTTACCTTGTCTTCAGGCAATACATACACGTGCCTGGCCCCATACCCGGAACCTCCTAGGAGCTCAGTTATTGGAAGATATTAGTGCCTCCCTTTGTGTGTCAGCCCATCATACAGCTCCAGAGCAAAATAACTTTCTCGGAGAGCACATTATATAATTCATTCATAAAATTAGATACAGACAGAGTACAGGGTCACGGTCAATAAGAGATATGGGTTACAGTCTATGGTCTTGTTTCGTCACTACGGCATGTCTGCATGCCCATGGACTGTAGCCCGCCAGCCTCCTCTGTCCAGGGGGCTTTCCAGGCAAGAATACTGCAGTAGGTCGTATCTTCTTTTCCAGGGAATCTCCTTGACCCAGGGGCTGAACTTGCAGCCCCTGCTGTATCTCTTGCATTGCAGGAGAATTCTTCACTGCTGAGCCACCGCGGAGGAATGGTCTTAGAAAAGTAAAAGAAATCTCTGCGCCTCCAGGTCCACATTTAGTAAATGCTGAAGACCAAATGCTATCGTTACAGCCACCTTTGAATGCTAAGGCCGTGAACCAGGCATGTTTCTGGCCTAGCTGCTCTCTGAGCATCTATTTTTATTGTTCATCCAGACCATTCACTATGTCCACCCATAAGTTTGGGGCAGACTGCATGGCTGTCAGAAAAGCAGGAAAATAAGCTTCCCTGAAGCATTTGTTTTTTTACCCTTGGGCACAACGACTGGACCTGCCCCAGAAATTCTGCATCGCCAACCACACTGTGCTGCATGTTTTACGAGCTACCTTTAGAAGTGTCAAGAGGCAGGTCAGATAACATCTCCCCAGTGGAGGTAGAAAAGAGTTCTTTCCAGGCAAAAGTCAGTATAAAAGAAATGCAGGTTCACTATGTATGATAATCATCAAAGTGCAGCTCTTCTTTCATTTTCCTTAAATATTCCAACATTTAAACTTTAAAGAATTTTTTGTAAGAAACACTAGTTCCAAACAAAACTTGCCACATGTAATGAATGCACAATAATGCTATGCTTCCTGCCAACCTCAATTTTCAAGAGCAAAGCAGAGAACAATGAAATCCAACTCTTTACAAACAAAGAAAATGTATGTTGCAGCAACTGTACATTTACTCATGAAAGAACTCTCCAGTCTATACTTACCACCTCTTTTTGACAAATTTCCAACAAGCACTGACATCTACTTAAAATAGCAAATGTAGAACTTATGATGTTCTTAACATTGTTAGTGAGTTGAATTAACATCTGTCTATCCCACTCATCTGAAGGTCTATAAGAACAGTTAATTTTCCTTTCATTTCTCACATATAGCCTAGTGTCTGCAAGTTCATAGTATAAAGTGTGTATCATTAAATGAATGCATGAACTGAATGGATAACTGAAAAGGGAGCTGTTTGGATATGCCGAGACAGGAATCCTAGAAAAAGAGAGAAGAAAGGAAGAAAATCTATACTAACAAATAAACATTAAACACATAGCGGTGTGGGGCTACACCCAGTCTTTAGAGGACTTAAAAAAATAGCTTGGCAGAATCCCCTCTCTTTACTGCTTACATCTCTTATAAGCGTTCTTATATTAATAAATCTACTTCTCTCCCCCCAAAAGCAGCTTGTGTTGCGTCTAAGACAACTGGACTGACTGCCCTTTGCTAAACCACCATGCTGGGGACCTGACACAATTTCTGACACAGGAAAATGGCTGTTGAAGAAGCACAACTGCAGATATTTTAATCTCAGACTCCTAATTTATACCCTCCTTTCACCTTTGGTAACCACAGTTCCCTTTCCCATGTCTGTGAGTCTATTTATATTTTGTACATAAGTTCATTTGTATCATTTTTTAGATTCAAAATATACATACTACAAACCTAGACAGTGTATTAAAAAGCAGAGACATTACTTTTCCAACAAAGGTCTGGACAGTCAAAGCTATGGTTTTACCAGTGGTCATGTACAGATGTGAGAGTTGGACCATAAAGAAGGCTGAGCACTGAAGAAGTGATGCTTTTGAACTGTGGTGCTGGAGAAGACTCTTGAGAGTTCTTTGGACAGCAAGATCAAACCAGTCAATCCTAAAGGAAATCAACCCTGAATATTCATTGGAAAGACTGATGCTGAAGCTCCAATACTCTGGCCACCTAAAGCAAAGAACCGACTCATTGGAAAAGACCCTGATGCTGGGAAAGATTGAGGGCAGGAGGAGAAGGGGAAGACACAGGAGGAGATGGTTGGATGGCATCACCGACTCAATGGACATGAGTTTGAGCAAACTCCAGGAGATAGTGAAGGACTGGGAAGCCTGGCGTACTGCAGTCCATGGGTTTGCAGAAAATTGGACACAACTAGGCAACTGAACCAACAACAAAACACGCGCTACTACTATATACAAAATAGATAAGCAACAAGGACCTACTATACAGCAGGGAGCTATATACAATATTTTGTGATAACCTATAAGCAGAAGAAATCTGAAAAAAATAGATACATATGTCAGTACTACTAAATCATTTTGCTGTGCAGCTGAAATTAGCACAAATTGTAATCAACTGTGTTTCAATAAGAAAAGAAACACAACTGCTTGGTTTGCATGAAGGTAATAATAATGAGCAAAAAGTGCTGCATTATTAACTGGTTAGTCAATAAATTAAGATCTGAAGGGGGAATGGTCAGGGAGGCAATAGACCCAGTCCTCAGCTTGTTCATTAAGCCTCCGGGGATTTTTATGGACTGGAAGCTGAGTCACTGCTCTGACTGTAACCCATTTTCTTCCAGCAACAATCATTCTCACAGTGCACTGTCTGAGACCCCGTTTCTGAACCTCATGACAATGATGTGATGATAGCAAACAACTACCCTGGGGCTTCGCTGGCAGCTTGGTTTGTAAAGAATCTGCTTGCCATGTGGGAGATAAAGGTTCGATGCCTGCACTGGGAAGAGCCCCTGGAGAAGCAATGGCCATCCACTCCAGTGTCCTGTCTGGAGAATCCCCATGGACAGAGGAGCCGGGAGGGCTAGAGTCATGGGGTCAAAGCGAGTCAGACGGACTGAGCGACTAATGCTGACATCCTGCGTACAGTATGGACACAAACAGCTCCGACTCAGTGGGGAGAGATACTGACCTTCCTCATCTTGTCATCCAAGAAATTATGTTCTGTTCCTTCTGTTTAGAAAGGGAATAGGCCCATCAACAAATTTCACAAGCAGTCCATTCAAAATAGTTTCATTTTTTGTCTTGTTTTGGATGTTTCAGTACTAAAGGTACTAAAAAAGACTTGCAGAGTGTCTTTCTATAGGACTTTTTGTAGGTCCTAGGACTACATTTCTGAAGGCTATTACCAAGGATTTAATTTTAATCATTGGTTTAGAATTTTGTTTTGGTTATGTTTTTCAAAGTGTTGGTACTTGTTTTTTTTGAATAATTAAAGAATGTTTAATTATCCACAGGCACTGCAGCCTTATGGAGAAGGAGAAAATATTATAGTGTAAATATTTCCAGGTTGGAAGAACAGAATCAGGACCCTAAGATCATTCCTCTATCAATACAAAGACTTTGAGAGAAACTCACGTGACCCCGATCAGTAAGAACTACTTAGCTATATGTGTGTGTGTGGTCAGTAGTGTCCAACTCTCTGTGACCCCATGGACTGTAGCCCACCAGGCTCCTCTGTCCAAGGGATTCTCCAGGCAAGAATATTGGAGTGGGTTGCCATTTTCTACTCCAGGGGATTTTCCAGACCCAGGGATCTAACCCAAGTCTCCTGCACTGGCAGGCAGATTCTTTACCACTGAGCTATAAACCTGGCTCATTCCTTGGGTTTTCTCCAGGAACCATCTGGATTTTTAAATTTTTCAGTTAAATATTTTGTTGCCTAGCTGTTGGAGGTAGTCATTGGTCATTTGGCCTGTATGTCTTTAGCACACTGCTTTCTTTATGGCTTTGAGTTTTATAAAAATCCTTGGCATTTAATATTATTTGGAAATCTTCACTGAAATATTTAACTCCTGCACTCCATCTCCATGATCCATTTGATGCTCCACCTTAGTTGCAATTATAGAGCTCATAGAACATTAATCTTTTCACATAAAACAAGACTATACTAATTTCAGGAGTTTTAGATAAGAGTTAGGAAACCACAAACTTCTCTAAAAAACTTAGTCATGCAAAAGTCATAGTGAAACAATAATTTGGACTCAATGTTTGTTTATTTGCAATGTAAGATAAAAGCATAGTTACTAAGTATGCTTTAATAATAGACATTTACATATCAATGTAAATCATTAAATTATTATCAATGATTTTCATGAACACACACACATACACATACACCTTAGAGCTCTTGAAACTTTCCAAGATTAAGTTAGAGTATTTAGAAAATATTTACTTTAGAGAACTAACATCTTCGACTTTATCTTAATACATGTGAACAATTCTTGTTGCATTGTGGACAAATCATAGGATTCAGTGATGGATCAGGCAACCTCACCCACAGCAACCTACATTAATAGGAACGACAGAATAATTGCTTGGACTGTGAAATGAATAGCGGCACCAAAGTTTTACATCTCCATTAGTTTTATTTCTCCATTGTGTGGTGCCCTTACTCCCTTACCATTTTATTTTTGAAGATAGAGGAGGCTGTGCTCACTGAAATCAAAGCCCCTCAGCTTCACGACAGTGGTTCCTAAACCCGTGTGCAAATAAGCATCTCTGGGCTGGGCTGTGTTCAGTCGTGTCCAACTCTGTGTGACCCCGTGGACTGTAGCCTCCCAGGCTCCTCTGTCCATGGGATTCTCCTGCCAAGAATACTGGAGTGAACTGCCATGCCCTCCTCCAGGGGGTCTTCCCAACCCAGGGATCACACCCACACCTCTTCTGCCTCCTGCCTTGGCAGGCCGGTTCTTCAGCCTAGTGCCACCTGGGAAGCCCTAAGCATCTGTAGAGAAGCTTAATAATAGTGACACAGCCTTTCCTGGATGCTGCGAAAGGACCCTTCTGCAGAAAGCAGAGCTCCCCTAGGGGGACAAACGTGCAGGGACCTGGAAAAGCCTCATCCTGCTGGACAGTGTCCGCTGGTGGCGGTAAAGCGAATGACAGCCGGCTGGGCAGGTTGATTTGTAAAGTCACAGCCCAAACTATATTTTTAAAGGTTTGTATTGCCAAGGATATTATAACCACCCAGTAGGCTTTAAGAAGATATATTACACTTGTTTTATTTTTTTTCATTTATTTTTATTAGTTGGAGGCTAATTACAATATTGTAGTGGTTTTTGTCCCACTACAACATTGTAATAAAACTCCTCGAGGAGAAGATAGGAAAAACACTCTCCGACATAAATCACAGCAGGATCCTCTATGACCCACCTCCCAGAATATTGGAAATAAAAGCAAAAATGCACTTGTTTTAATAAACAAGAGATCCCTACTATCTAATTAAATGACCAAGAGGCAAACCGAACTTCACATGCTCACAACTGGAATCCTGGTCTTCCACTAAAACATGGTCCTTCCCAAGAATTCTCCATCTCCATAACCAATAGCTGCACCCTCCTTCCAGGGGTCAGATCCGAACACGGGAGCCCTGCTTGATGCCTCTCCTTCTCCCTGTCCATGTCCGGTCCAACGGTTCTAAAGCAATCTTCCTCTTCTCCTCCTCTCTACACCCTGCTCCCCACCACCACCACCATCTTGGCTAAATTACTCGAGCCAAGTCCCAACTGGTCTCCTGCCCCCCCACCCCCCCGCCCCTTGGTGCACCATGATGGCTAAAGGTCCTAACTGTGTGAAATCTGGACCGCGACTTGAGGGGAGGCCACCTCCTGGTCCTCCGGCCTGGGCCGGTCCAACAGGCAGGCTCCCCGTGGCTGGAGCTCTCCCCCGTCCCCCGAAGGCTCCATCTCCTGTCTCAGTGCTGCGGCTTTGATGTGATAAGCGCAAATGTCAACTTTCCAAGCGAGTCCTTTCCTGATCTCTCTGTTTAGAACTGTAACCCGTCCTTCTGCGGGCTGTGCCCCACTCCCCGCTTTGTTCTGCTTCACAGCACCCGCTGCCTTATAACATGCCACGTATTTGATCCCCTTCTGCCAAGGGTTTGGTTCCCCACCCGAAAAAGCACCCCCGCCCATGGGAGGGAGGTGTTCAGATTCACAGTCTGTTGTGACCCCAGCTGTGTCGGCTCAGGGCAGGCGCTGAGTACATGTGTTCAATGTTGTCAGGAGTTTTCTTGCAACTTTTAAGGTTTGTGCCTCAACTTGGACATTTCTTCACATCACCCTGGGAAAGGGAATGATTCATGTCCTTGGCAGACAGTTTTCAAGGCCATCATGTATATAAATTAATCAAGATGGGTAATCAGTAGATTTTACCTTTTCCCTCCCTTATTCAGAGGTTCTTTCTTATCTCTAGGGTAAGAAAAACATGCTTATATATCATCAAGTATTATCCTAAGTTAATTGAAATCAAAAGCTGAGCATCTGTTCTTACTGTCCCTTTGCGTTTTGATAACTATTCTTGTCTATGGTGTTAGGGACCTAGGTTCACTCTGAAGAGGTAACAGCAATTGCAGGGAACCAAAATGTATCAACTATTGCAGCAACCAGTATCAAAACAGAACACCCTCGAGATAGTTACACATTCCAAACGGGCTTTAGAAATATGCACAACGAAAGCTTCATGGCAAAGCTTAGATCATGTGTTCACTATGATGATTAAAATGTTTTTCTTCTATTACAACCATAAACTGGAGAAGATCAGGCAATCAGCTCTCGGTTATTCCTCTTAGCAGACTTATAAACTTGACCTCAGCCTTACCAAGCCTGCCAAGAGTTAATTATCAATAAATACCTTTGAAACTTTACTCATCCGGGAACATGCTATTTGGGATTATTTCTACCTTTCTATGATTCTTGGAATTTTTCAGTGTATATGGAACTCTGCTCATAGGATTAACCCAACATAATATATATGAAAATCTTTAACATGCCCTAGACTTTTGTGATAATTAAGAACCTAACTGATATAAAGGAAATGTATTATTGGGATGCTATCTTCTTTATTTAGTTTTCTTTGTTCTTGGCATTCACTTGAGTCATGGTAATGAAAGCAAATCAAAGCAGAAATTGAATCACTTGAAGGTTATAAACCACTGGAGTCCAGTATATCTAGAAAGCTCCCCTGGGCCGTTTCCTCACATATTTCACTGATCACATATCTTTCAGTAAAAGTAAGTTGATATATTTAACTCTATCATCACAGTGCAATATTCTGGTCAGTGTTTATGATAAACTATTTGCCCAAAGGCCCCAAACAGCCATACTCACACCAGTGCAATGCCCTGGGAGTTCCTGCATCTTCTGTAACAACCTCAGGGGTGGTTTTGGGACTGGAATACATATTTGACTGAATTCAGATCAGATCACATATTAACCACTGCCAAAAATGCTTAGATTTTTTTCATGTATGAAATGACAATAGGTATTCGTATAAAAACCACATTAGGATTGCAAGCTATTCACAAACCATCATTATAAGTTTACCCATAAATAATGTCCTCCTTGTGAGATCTGCAACCCTTCCCGAGTGATGTGGACCCATAACAACAGAGAAACCAAACTATAACTATTTATAGTTACCTAAGAACCACCTATAGCTGGTTTCTTTCTGATAATTATCTTAGAATTTGCACCCAAATTCTGTGGCTGTTGAAGTATCTGTTAGGGCTACACTGCTAGAGTAACAAAGTTTTCTAAAGGAGGTTTGTCCTCTTTATTGGGCAAACCTTATATGAGCACGGAGAAAAATTTATGGGTACAGACACATACAGATACAGGTAGAGAAGAGGTATAAAAAATTTGTATCAGTTTCATCAGGGCAGTTGTCAGTCATTGCAGTGGAAGTTTTGGTCCTTTGCATTCCTATACATTTGGCAGAGAGCTTAAATTAAAAAGTTTTAAAGAATTAAGGGCGTCATAAACACTATGTAATACACAAGTCCTTTAACACATATTAACAATCAGGTTTTTAAGGAAGATGAAATAGTATTTATATAGTTGCACGTGAATAGTATTATTAGATGAAGTATATACACTTGGTGTGTGTGTTAGTCCTCAGCCACGTCTGACTTTTTGTGACCCCATGGACTTGTAGCCCATCAGGGTCCTCTGTCCAGGGAGTTTACCAGGTAAGAAGACTGGAGTAGGTTGCCATTTCCTAATCCAGGGGATCTTCCTGACCCAGGGACTGAACCCAGGTCTCTGGCGTCTCCTGCATTGGCAGGTGGCTTATTCACCACCGTGCCACCTGGGAAGCCCATATACACTTTAGAAACATTTATTATTCCCTAGATAAACTCAGGGCTTCCCAATGGTGCTAGTGGTAAAGAATCCGCCTGCCAACCCAGGAGACATAAGAGATGCGGGTTCAACCCTGGGTTCAGAAGATCCTCCGAAGGAGGAGATGACAACTCATTCCAGTATTCTTGCCTACAATACTACAATACTACAATTCTTGCCTACAGAATCCCATGGACAGAGGAGCCTGGCGGGCTACAGTCCACAGTCACAAGGAGTCAGACAGGACTGAAGCGACTTAGCATGCATGCACGCAGATGAACTCACCTGATTACAGAGTCAAAGGAATATAAATGGATATTTTCATAAATTTAAGAAGTGAATATTCTCCTAAGACTTTCACACTTATTATCATGAACTAAGAAATAAAGTTTACCCTTTTATGTTGTAGATTAATAAATAGCAATTTATTGCTAATTTTTGCATAAAGAAAGAACATTTCCAGGAAAATAATGACATAACTTTTAATTACCACCTCTTAACTATTTTATAACATTACGTTTAATACTTCTTAGCAATCATATTACAATTACAATCAAAATGCACATTAAGTAAAGCTGCCACTCGGTAAACTGTTTACTGCACCTGGGTTTTCCTACACAGCAAGTTTTCACATGAGTTTGTCATTAGAAAAGCTTATTAGCATACCTGTCATGTTGCAATATACCAGGGATGGTTCCAGAGGGCCACTTCCATCTGAGTCGATATAATAGAGCCCTGAAGAGCTGCCTCTGTACCAGTGGGCTTCGCATGACTGCTCGTAGAGAGCTGCGGAGGACAGAGGTCTCAGACAGGAGCGACAGTGGGACGAACCCCTCCACGTTGCGAATCAGGTGATACTTTCCCTGGTGACACTCCCTCTGCCCTGCTCTCAGGGACGTTTTCTCTAGAGGAGTGTTTCCCTGTTTCCCTCGGGCAGCATAAAGACTCTTAGCCACAGAGTGAAAGGCTTTGGAAGCATCACTACGGGGCACGTGGGTCTGAATACTTGTGCTCTGGAAACAATTCCTGTCAAAATTAGGGTGACTGGATTGACTCTAGTCCAATTCTTTGCTGTTTCATAACATCTAAGAATCTGAAATGCACTGGCTTAATATCCCTAAATGATCATTTATTATATTATAATCAGTTATTATATAATAATCATGCTGTTTTTTAAAAATTACTCAGTAATTATATTCTTTGTTTACTTAAGACAATTTCCACATGAAATGCATTTTTTTCAATGAAATGGATTTCACAAATCAGCAGCTCTACTTCACTCCATTTTTAAAGTTCATTTTGAAAAGAAGCTTCCTAAAATGCTTTGGAAATGATTATTCAAGAAAATCAAAATTCAAAGCAATATACATGAAAAGTCTCTTTGTAGTTTCAATTTATCCTAATTCATAAATGAATTTTCTATGTATACAATGAATGTTTTACAAGGCAAGTGATTAGCATCTGCATATGATGAACTCAGTTAATATTCAGCATGCATTTAAATGAATGATCAATCGAGTAACAGCTCTCTTGCGCATCACCCTTTGCCTTGACAGGAAAAACCCTTTGAAAACCTGAAAAGCTGCTAATGGCTGCTGGGAGGGAAGTGTGGCACTAATTCTGGCACAGAGATGGACTGGATCTTTAAGTCAGCTCTAAGGATCAAATCTGGCATCCACACAGAAAGACTCAGGTGGCAGTGAGACAAGATCCACAAACTAGAGTGATCCTAGGAGGATATGGCTTTATGCCATGCTGTAGCGACTGGATTATCTACATTTCTAACTTTGCCTATTTCAAATAGTCAAGAAAAATCCTGGGAGAAATTTAGGGGTTCTTGTTCTCTCATCTCAAAGAACAAGAACAAGAAGGGAATGCTTTTTGTCCAGAGATTCTACAAAGGAAAAAATCCTCTTATTAAATATGGCCAAGTATCAAATGTATCAAGTTAGATTGCCCCCACATCAATGGCATGGTTACCATCATTTACACTGATGGACACAGAGACACTAATGGAAAAGCAATATGGACTGCTTTTCCACCATGCTTGCATTTCGGCCACTGACGTTGACATTTCTATCATATATACACATGGTTATAACCACCTAGAAAAGTGTCCAGAAGGATACACATATATTGATAACAGTGTCTGTGTTGTGTTGGGGCTGGAATTGCCTAGGAAAACAAGAGTAGTGGAGGAATGACTTAGGAGAAAATTTGCTTTAAACAAGAACGTATACACTTGTACCAAGTGTGTACTTAGACTCCAAAATAATGGTCTTGTGTTCACTCACATTGATTTGGTAATATCTCATCTTCATGTGACTGATAAATTGCAGAATTCCAAGAAAGTCAATTCAATCATTAGACCAAATCATGGGCCACAAACAGAAAACCTTACATATGTGTAAGAGAATGTATAATATATATAAAATACATAATATATATCTGCTCGTTTTAAATCTTTATGCTATAGAGTTGTTTGGAATGATGTTTAGATCACAATTAATGATAGCATTTAGCCATCACTCCTTAATCATTAATATTCAGTTGGTATCCGCTTCATATAAGTATGATGGAGAACACTTCTAAGAAAGAGATTACCCTATTCCAAACTGTGACTCAGCCAAATCTCTCAGCTTCAGATGTCTAGGTCCTTTCAAATAAAGAGTTACCCTGGCAAATTATTACTTGGCACTAGTATAGCAAATTGAGTCACAGGTAGGATTGCCCTGGCTGAACTTGTTTAGGGGACATTTAGGGCATGAATCATCTCCCTTTGTCTTCCAAGAGACTTTGAGTTCCTCTGCAGAACCTTTGGTGGTAGGGACTCAGGGTTCTCACCCCAATGCCTGCTTCCCTGGGATTCACTTCCCAAAAGGACAAATTTATATCAATCCAGTTTCTGCCTTTCTTCCATATGTGGAAATAAAATTAAATAATTCACAGGGAAGAGTTCTTAACTGTGCAATATATTCTCCAGTAGGAGGGACTGATGTGGTGAGATGAGTGAATTTTCATATCATGCTGTCTCTCTCTGAAGACCAAGAGGGAGGGGTGCTATGAGAGAAGGGTTTCAGAAGGGTCAGTAATGAAAAGGAAATAAGGAAAACAATAAAACAAAGCTTAAACAACAGCAAATAATTAGAAAACCAAAGACATTTCAGGGCTTTCTGTCATAAGTTGCTTGTAGATAATGGATTAGTCATCCATAAAGATTTGTTAGCTTTAAAGATGAAAGAATAATTCTTCAGAAAAGAGCCTGATGTTCTAAACAAAAGAAGCACCAATGAGAGGTGATTGAGAGTGTGATATTGGGTAAAAAACTTAGCTTCTCAAGTGCAAAATATAGATAATTGGACATTTATCTCCTAGAGTTGTTTCAAGGATTAAAGGAGTTGAAATAAGCAGAGAGCTAGAATTACGCAAGTACATGGTGAGTTCCAGTATATTAACCATCATCACCACCACCACCATCATCATCAAGGAACATCAAGATTGCAAAGGGACCTGAGTGTTCACCTGGCTTCTTACTGATATTGAGAAACCCAACCAGGTTAGCTTCCACCCTGCACTTCTGAGATTCTTCCTGCTTAATTTTATGAGCATTGTTTATAAAACATGAATTTTAGATTTTATTTTTACCTTTGATGATATTTTATTTTCTTATCCTTATTTTCTTTCACCTACTATATTTTCCGTCCTGGGATCCACGTATTTCTGTAAGCTGCCTTTACCACTCATATGAAATAATGCAAAATAAAAAATATAAAAACTAAAAAGCAAATTAAATAAATCAGACAAAAATTAATGTGTAAAGTAATTATTTTTGTTGTTACTTTCTAGCACAGAGTTGCACAGACATTCACATATACACAAAATAATGGACAGAAAGGCAGAGCCACAGGGAAACCTGGACAAGGAGTGCGAGGCTTACAGGAGTGGCAAGTCGCGCCCGTGTAACCAGTGTGTGCGCAGTCGCAGGAGAAGGTGCTCCAGGACTGGGAACATTCACCCCCGTGTTCACAGTAGCTGGGCAAACACCTAGGGGAAAGCAGACACGGCACTGTTTCTCACATTTGGTCATGATAAATTATATCTTAAAATGTAATGAAAGATTGATAACAACAGTGAATTGACCAGAAAAACTTAACATGGACAACACTTGCTGGGTCTATCATCGAAATTTCTGAATGTAATATCAATTACAGACTAAAAAATCCACTAGATGCTACCAACTGTCACAGGCAGTTTTGTGACAGGCAAATTTTCTACACATCTCATTACATCAGAAAACGTGTTTGCTTTTTCACAAATAAGGCAAGATTAATTTCATACATGACTAAGGATCTAAATTGCTTGCCGTGGCCACAAATAGCACATTTTCTGTCCTTGCTTCCATGTCCTTGCAGTGTGACCTATAGGTACTTCCATCAAAAGGGATAGCTTACTTCTCCATCTTGAATCTGGGTGGGGCATGTGACCTGCTTGGATCAATGAGGCATTAGCAAACTGACACAGCAGAGGCTAGAAAAGTGCTTGGACAATGAGTTTTCTCTCTTGCTGAGCTTTGAACCCTGAAAGCACAGCCACGTGAAGGAACCTGGGCTGGTTCATATGGTCCAGTCACTCCGTGGGCTCAAAACCACAGGACAAGTGAGTGGGAGGATTATAAGTCTTTCAGCTGTCAGCTGAACCCTCAGGCAACCACAGATGCAAAAGAGAGCCCAGAAGCAAATACAGAACTGTGAGATAAACGAACAGCTGCTGTTTGGGGCTAGTAAGTTTTAAAGATAATCTATTGTGCAGCCAAAGCTAGCTGATGTATTATGTATACCACACTGTACTATATTGCCATGTTGACTTAGTACATAAGAAAACATTTTAAAGAGACGGAAAGAAGGCAGGAAAACGAAGACACTTTTTTTTATCCATGTAGTATTACAGTGCCAGGGATTCTGCACGTCATCTACTTTAGTCAGACTGAGGATGCCCTCAGGAATTAGAGGGCACTTATGACTGAGGGCTTTATTTTTATTTTTCCCCACATAATTGAATAAACCACAAAATCACTCAGGTGAACCAGATAACCACTTATGTCTCATGGACACTATTACATCTCACTTATCAAAATCAAAGGTGAGATTTTAATGTTTGTCTATAAGATTAAAATTTTAATTGTAAGAAGCTTATTTAATTTTTCTTTATCAAAAATAAATTCTATCCTCAAAGTAATAGCAAATTGAATTCAAAATGTATAAAAATATATACAACATAATCAAGTGGAATTTATTGCAAGTATGAAGGCTGCTCCAAAATCTGAAAAAAATAATTTGAAAATTAATGCAATCTATTATACAAATAAGCTAAAGAAGAAAAACTATAAGTTTATATCAATAGATGCAGGAAAAGCATTTGACAAACTCTAATACCAATTCATAATAAAAAACAAAACAAAAGCAGTGACAACAAAACACCTGGGGAAACTAGTAATGGAGAGCAATCTCATCAACTTGATTAAAAACACCTTTCCAAACCCTAGAACAACATCATATTGTTGGAGACAAACAAGGTGCTTTCTTCTAAGTGTAGGAGCAAAGCAAAGATTTGCTCTCACCACTACTCTGATTCAAACATCATATTGGAAGTCTTAGCTAATGCAATCAGACAAAAAAAGGAATAAAAGATATGTAGACTGGGAAGGAAGAAATGAAATTATCTTTGTTCATAGATGACATTATTCTCTATGGAGAAGTTCTGAAATAATAAAAAAAAAAAACTTCTGAAACTAGTAAGTGATGAGAGCAAAGCTGCAAGATTATTTCTTATAAAGGAACAATGAACTGAAATCTGGAATAAAAAGCACAGCACTTACATTAGCACTACCAAAAAATAGAATACTTAGACACAAATATAACAAGACATACACAAGATCTATATGAGAAAAGTTATAAGATTCTGATGAACAAAAATAACCTAAATAAGTGGGGATGTTCCATGTTCATGGAGAGTAAGGTTCAAAACTGTCAAGATTTCAGTTATTCCCAATTTGATCTATAGAGGAATCTTAATCAAAATCACTGCCTGTAATTCTGTGGATGTCAACAAACTGATTCTAAAGTTTATATGCAAAAGTTCCAAGAGAATATTAAAAATGAAAAAGATCAAAGAACTAACATCACCCAACTCCAAGGCTTGTTATAAAGCTATGGAAATCAAGGCCATGTGGCACCGGCAAAGAGCAAACAGGCTGACGGCACATCTACTAGACCCAGAACGGCTTACACAAGCATAACCCACTCGTCTTCAGCAAAGATGCAAGGGCGATTCACCGAAGGAAGGACAACTTTTCCAACAAATATGGCTGAAACAACTGGGCCTCCACATGCAAAAAAAAAATAATATAAACACAGGTTTTACATCCTTCACAGCAATGAACTCAGGCTAGATCTCAGAATTTTTAAATGCAAAACCATTAAGCTCTCAGAATAGAACACAGGAGAAAATCTAGGTGACCTTGGTTTGGCAATGACTTTTCAGATACAATCCACAAAAGAAAAAAATGGTAATTTGCACTTCAGTAAAATTTAAAAAATCTTTTCTATGAATTATATGGAGAGAATGAAAAGATTAGCTATAAACTAATAGGTAACTTTTGTAAAACATGTATCTAACAAAGATTGGGGTATAAAATACAGGAGGGACTGGAGAAAGAAACAGCAACCCACTACAATATTCTTGTCTTGAAAATCCCATGGACAGAGGAGTCTGGCAGGCTATACAGTCCATGGGTTTGCAAGAATCTGACATGACAGCAACTGAGCACACATGCACACACTTAAAATTCAACAATAAGAACACAACCAATTAAAAACTTGGGCAAAAGATCTGAATAGACACCTGACTAAAGAAGGTACCAATACTGTAAACAAAAATACAGAAAGATCTCCAGCATCATATGTCAGTAGAGAAATGCAAATTAAAGCGATAAGATAACACTACAGACTTGTTAGGAAAGCAAAAATCCAAAACACTGGCAGCACCAACTATCGGCAGGGATGAGGACGACGGGAGCTCTCATCCATTGCTGGTGGGAATGCGAAATGACACAGACACTCTGTAAGGCAGTTTGACAATATTTTACAAAACTCAGCATCTTCTTACTACATGATCCAGTAATTGTGCTCCCTCATATTTACTCAGATGAGCTGAAAACCTACTTCCATACAAAAACCTGCACGTAAATTTTTATAGTAGCTTTGCTAACTGTGAAAACCTGGAAGGAACCAAGATGTCCTTCAGGTGAATAGATATACTTGTGGTATATAATATTGTTTAGCACTAAAAACAAATGAGCTGTCCAGTCACAAAACACCTGGAAGAACCTTAAATTCATGGTATTAAATGAAAGGCTATGTATGGAGCACATGATTCCTATACATGACATCCTGGAATTGGCACAACTATGAAGAGAGTAAAATGATTAGTGATTTCCAGGCCGGAGGTTGGGAAAAGGGAGGGATGATTGAATAGATGATGCATGTAAGATTTTTAGAGCAGTGAAACTACTATATATGATACCATAATGGTGAAGACATAACAGTATGCATTTGGAAAACCTCATAGAACTGTCTAACACAAAGAATGAACTATAATGTGAATCAGTGTGTATGTGAAAGTCACTCAGTCGTGTCCGACTCTTTGCGACTCCATGGACCATAGGCCATGGAATTCTCCAGGCCAGAATGCTGGAACGGTAGCCTTTCCCTTCTCCAGGGGATCTTCCCAAACCGGGAACTGAACCCAGGTCTCCCGCAGTGCAGGTGGATTCTTTACCAGCTGGGAAGCCCATGTAAAGCTGGGACGTTGGTTAACAAGAATGTATCAGCATCAGTTCATCAGTTCTAATAAGTGCACAACACTGATGCAAGATGTTAAAAATACAGAAGCTGTGTGCAGGGAGACTGGAAAAAAGAGATAGAGGAGAACTCTCTATACTTTCTGCAAGCCTAAAACTGCTCTAAAAAGATTTGTGTATTAATTTAAAATGTTCATTATAAGGGACTCAATCAATACAGGCAAGTATATGAAATTTACTCAAAAATAAATGTGTGTATGCTTAGTCGCTCAGTCATGTCCAACTCTTTTGCAACCCCATGGACTGTAGCCCACCAGGCTCCTCTGTCCATGGAATTTTTCAGGCAAGAATACTGGAAATGGGTTGCCATTTCCTTCTCCAGGGAATCGTCCTGAACCCTGGGATCCAATCTGGGTCTCCTGCATTGCAGGTGGATTCTTTACCACTGAGCCACCAGGGAAGCCCTTATCCATAGCTTGACAGTCAGCAAATTACAATAAGAGTTACAGAAATGGACAGTCAGGAGCACAGTCACCAAGTATCCGGAGGGGAGGTATTTCAGACGGTGTTCTGCAGATCCTCTCGGGGCTGCAGAGGTGGCCTGACCCAAGCTCGGCCCATCCCCTCTGCCCCTCATTTGAACAAAGCAGCTTCTTGCCTTTTTTTTGACAAGTTGAAACTCTCTAAAATCTTGCTTCAATAGATTCCACACTTTTTAATAGGATGAAGATGACTCTTCTATGATAAAGAATATTATAGGATTACCTAAAATTGTTTGGGTATAAGATTTTTTCAAAAACAAAATGTTTGAGTTTGTGGTAATTAATTTTCTTTTAAATGTATTATTTATTTAAAAAAAACAAGATGTATGTTTCACAGTTTTGCATTTAGCATCTAGAAGGTTAATGTTAGATCAAAAGCAGTGGAACTGGAAAAAGTGACCCCCATCAACACAGTCCATGGCTGGGGATGGCAAATACTTGAGCCTAAGAGGAACCTGAAAAGGGCTATGTAGCCTGAGTTACACAACAGGAAATCCTAATGGCCAAAACCCAAAGAGTGTAAGGCGTGATCTCTCCTCACTGCTATCCTTACCCCAGCCTCGTCCCAAAGGACAGGGAGCCCTCCCCTGTAAGGTGGCATCAGAGCCTCAGGAAGGCAGAGTGTCATGAGCACAGGTCCTTGTGTGGCTCAGGAAGGTTTTCTAAGCGCCCCTGGGATTTCAAACATCTTTGTAGCATTTGCAGTGTGCGGAGGAGTGCTGCTATGAATCATTAATTCCTGTTCCTGACAGATAGAAGTCATGAAGCTAGCTGCATTTCAATCATAAAGCTCAGCTTCACTTGAGCACATCAGGACTTGCTCGGGGCAGGCAGAGCGGTGGGCGAGGCGGATGGCCGGGCACAGTGCACAGCGCCCAAAGACAGCGGGGGTGGGGGTGTCTGCTTTGCCGCGCTTTTAAGTGAATTGATTTCATGGTACATTGGACATGCAGTTAGTAGGCATGGACTAAAGGGCTGAGGAAAATGAGCATTTTTAGTAATAAGAAGAATGGGGAATATGGACATGTCTTTAGATGTTAAGCCATAAAAAATTAGAATTAGTGACTATATAGGCCATCCAAAGTGCCAACAGCTATTTTTATACCCACTTGCAGAGTTGCCATGAACCTGAATTGTACAGAAGACAGCTTAACACTACAGACGTCTCCATAGATTAGTACATATATCTGAAGATCTTCTTAAAATGTGATGTGGAAAATGTTTCTATTTTCTATTGTGGTCACACACAACATAGATATGTTTGTCTGTTTGCTTTTGTTTTGTTTTGTTTTTCTGGACAAGAAATTTTTATGCCCAAAGGGACCACCATTATGTGAGAAAAATATTGTGATTGCAACATATGCTGGGATGGAATCCTCCGGTCCTAAAATAACTTTCTCTGAGCTTTCTGACTGAAGAGACAACCCTGCCACTGCCTGTGAACTTGACCCCTCACCCTCTTGCCCTACTAAGTCATCCCCATGGGTGAGGGCAGCACTCTATGTCCAAAAGAACATTTCTAACCCTCTCCCAAGACTCAAGATTCCAGAGATGACTGCAATTGAAACTTACAGATGATGCTACAGTTTCTATGCCAATTGTTTTTTATAATCTGAAATTAGTATTAAGAGTTTTGCCTAAGTTATTTAAATAATTTTTCCACTACAAATGAATAGAATGTGAACATACGACCACGGGCATTCACATTAAAGTGCCAAGTTCTTGTGAGTCAGTGTTTCACATACTGGGAAATTGTGATCTCCTCATACATTGCAAAATTGCACTGTAACTTGCAGTTAATTGGTGATGACAGGGAATTCCAATTAGTGTTAAATTTGGATTAGACCACAAAGGACTCTGCGGTGTGAATGTTTGAAAAGTGCCCTATGTGTGATGTGTGGGGATGTCTGGGGTGTGTACATTTGTTAAACCAAACAATGCACTGCTATTGCAGAGAAGTCAGACATATTGGCACAGAAAAAAGGGGCATGTGTGATGACTAAGCCATCCCTTTTAGCCAAAATTACTTAAAAGTCTGATAGTACGGCTAACAAATAACTTTGGTAAAGTTGCAATGCTTAGAAATGTTAATATGCTATTGTTTGAAAGCTTTGCCTTTCTTATCTTCTCCAGTAAAGTGGTACTACGCTCAGTATGTGGCGACTGAATCCTCTCCACTCTGCTGTGTTTATAAGATCACTAGAAATCCCTAAAGCTTCAACTTTTATCAAAGAAAGAGTTACTTTTCATTTTTCCTGTAGCATTTTTCCTGTAGAATAGAGAATGTAGGGTGAATGCAGCTAACCACGTAGAATTTTGATTTCTGGGTCCTCCATGATCTCTTTAGAATATTCTAATCTGCTGTCTGAAGTGTTAGACATTTTTAAAGTATATAGTCATCAATAATTATAACAGCATCAATAGCATTCTGTATGAATTAAGTAGCCTGGAGGCATATACAAGGAAAATTCATGAGTGTGTCTTCTAAAAAAGTATCATTGGAAAGAAATGATTACTTAAAGTTTGTCATTTTTGTTTCTGTATAAATATAATTTTCCCCCGTGGAATGGAATAGTGGGAATGGAGAAAGGGCAAGAAGACGCTCTTTTTTATTTGTTTCTAATCTACTATCAAAAATTGAAAACAGCAGGGGGTGGGACGACCTGCGAGAGCAGCGCTGAAACGCAGACATCACCGTATATAAAACAGTAAGAGGCAGCCGGTGGGAATCTGCCATGCGATGCAGGCAGCCCGAGCTGGTGCCCAGCGCCCACCTCGAGGGCGGGATGCGGCGGGGGAAGGAGGGCGGTCCAAGCGGGAGGGACACGTGTACTCGCGGCCGGTCACACCGCTGCACGGCAGAGGCCAGCACGGCACTGCCGAACAAATACCCTCCAACTAGACAGCAAACAGGAAACAGCCTGAGTCAGGCGCCGACGGGAGACCGCCTACCTATCCGTGAGGCCACAGGTGTCTATCTGGAGGTCACGGGAACTCCCTCGCGCCCCCTGCTGAACGGAGATGGGATCCACCGCTTCGTCGCCAATGGAAATGAGCCTCAGGCAGCCCTGAAATGCGCCCGCGGGGACTGCGCATCCAGGGTGCGAGCCGCTGTTGTCGGGACAGCCTGGATGAACACGGAGACAAGGAGAAAACAGTCATGAGACGCACCGTCCGGGATTTCTCCCGGGCAAGCGTTGCTGCCTCCATTCGCTAGTAGACACCTGCAGCAAGGAAAGCTACGGCAAACCTAGACAGCACATGAAAAAGCAGACACGTCGCTTTGCCAGCAAAGGTCCGTTTACTCAGAGCTATAGTCTGTCCAGCAGTCATGTACAGATGTGAGAGTTGGACCATGAGAAAGGCCAAGAACCGAAGAACTGGCGCTTTCAAATTGTGCTGGAGAAGACTCTTGAGAGCCCCTTGGACGGCAAGGAGACCGAGCCAGTCAGTCCTAGAGGAAATCAACCCTGAATATGCATTGCAAGGACTGATGCTGAGGCGCCAATACTTAGGCCGCTTGATTTGAAGAACTGACTCACTGGAAAAGATCCTGATTCTGGGAAAGGCTGAGGGCAAGAGGAGAGGGGGACAACAGACGATGAGATGGTTGGACGGTATCGCCGACTCAGCACATGAGTTTGAGCAAACTCTGGGAGACAGTGAAGGACAGGGAAGCCTGGCATGCTGGAATCCATGGGGTGGCAAGGAGTCAGACACGATTTAGTTACTGAACAGCACCATTTGAGAAGGTCACATCACCCATGGAGAGGGTGGTAGAGAGCTGGCAAGAATAAAATGTGTTGGTATTGGTAAAGTGTAAAAATAATGACTAAAGCCAGGCTTACAGAGAGATGAGAGGAAGGGAAGATGTGAAATCTGACAGAGTTACTGCACTTTTAATTTAAGCAGTCTGATTTTTTTCTCTGAAAGCACATTTAAGACATCACTCCTTTTAGTATGATGTTAAACTAGATGAACTAAAGGCATGTGAGAGCAGAAACAGGAAAAAAATTATAGGCATAAGAGGACTTAATAAGTTTAAAATGCTTAAAAATCATCTTAAACTGAGAATTGACCTGGATACCCTCGATTCATCTAAATATTGTTAAATATCCACATGTGTGCATTCACACTTTTGAAACGTGTAAAAACACTTTTGATAATAACTGGTCTAATAGCAATTTATACTTACTTTCCTTTTTTTAATTAGGCATCTTAGTCAAATATATTTCAACATGAATACACAAACAAATTAACAATATCTCATAACTACATAGCATTGTGAATAATGGAGAAAACAAGCAACACGATGTTCTATGGAATCAAGAAATGACGTTTGATTAATTTCAATAATAAGAGTCAAATTTACAAGTTCTGTTACAGCCGTTAATTGGTTTGCTGTACAGTTACCAGCCACAATTCCTACAGAGTAGTTTTGTGTTATCCTCCTGGGTCTCCCGAGAGATAATGCTCTTAGAATGATTATGAACAAGGGCAAGACTTTAAAATCAAAATCAAAGCAAGTGGGGTCCAGAGGCACCTTCTTCTCCACTTGTAAGGCCGGCAGGGTTTTGAGTGCCCTCTCGCCCTCCCCTGAATTGTCTCCTAAAGAAATCACAGGTTCTTAGGTTTGCCCACTGCAAGATTGACAGTGCAGGAGAAGACGGGGAAAGTTAGGCTAAGAGGATGCTGTCACTGTAAAAGGCAGCAGTTTGGAGAAACCTGCTGTCCAGAGCCCAGGTCCCATTACTCCCCTCTAACCAAGCCTGAGGCCCTCCCCAGGAGCAGCTGGGCTGCAGGGAGCTAGCTCTCATAAGGCTGTGTCTGCCCTCAGGAACAACAGCGCCCGAGGATGCAATGAAGTGATGCAACACAGTGGCTGCACACCGTTTTCTCAACGGGGACGTCCTTAAAGTGCACGCCCGCTTCAGAGAACCCCCTGGGCTCTTCAGAGGCTTCACTGCAACTGCCCTGCAGCTCAGCTTGTCTCTCTGCCCATCACAGTTACTCTTCCAGCCTTCCAGGTATTGTTTCAAAGAATTACCCCTACTAACCCACCCACATGCAAATCTCCCATGCAGAGGCAGCTTCCTACGGAATGAAAGCTACAACTCTACATAGGAAAAGCGCTCAAAGTGTTTACTGTATTGAACACTTTATTTTCATCTGCAAATATGAAACAAGGACAATATACTAAATGATTAACATTGTAATAATTCCCAAAAATTGTCAAGTAAATTTTATGCTTTGAAATTTACCTATTTTATTTATGCTTTGCCTTACCATGTTTCATTTATATCACTTATAGAACTATTTTAACTATTTTGCTTTGTATTTTCCAATAATTTTAATATTCATAAATTCTTATGTTAATACTTACAGTTTGGGGTTATTTTATAAGATTCTTATTTTTTAAATCAGATGGAATAAGTAATTTCATAAAGTAAAGATTTTGCTCATTGTACTTCTGTGCTTTTCATTCATCTCTCTTTGGACTTGTGTCTTGAAATTGCTGGTGTACTTTCAAAGAGCAAGAACTGAAGACAGAGCCTCTTTCGTTCCTGCATAATGGATGCTAGCTTTCTATCTGAGAATTTTCATAAAATACACACAGCTTTTCTATACTTTTCTTTCAGTGACTGAGGCTTTAATGGTTCGTATTTCTGACAAATAGAATTCAAAACAAACCAAGGACTGCATCAGGGTGAAACCATTAAAGGCACAGTGAAACCTCAGAAATTAACCTCAAAGGGACTTTGACATTTCAATTTTAATGTTGTATCATAAAGAACTGTTTAGCTCTGCAGCTTTCCTTTACCATGCTCTTGTCTTGTGTGAAAACACACCCCTTTCACGTATCAGAGAATCTCTGAAGGACTGGGTGTATCTGGGGGAGACCTGGGGTACCTTCACATGCTCTGCGCTGTGCTGGGCTAAGTCGCTTCAGTCACGGCCAGCTCCGCGACCCCACTGACCACGGCCGTCCAGGACCCTCTGTCTGTGGGGTTCTCCAGGCAAGAGTACTGGAGTGGGCTGCCACACCCTCCTCCGGGGACCTTCCTGGTCCAGGAATCGAACTCACATCTCTTACAGCTCCTGCACCGGCAGACAGGCTCTTTACTGCTAAGCCGCCTAGGAAGCCCCTGTATCTTCTAGGTGGCTTCTCCTCACTGCACTTTGTGACTAAGAATGTTAGGATAAAACATTGGAAACATGAAGCCAATAAATAATTTTGTGGAATCCAGTTAATCCTTTTCTCTTTTCTTCCTTTTCTCCAGATTGCCATCCTCAAACTCATCCAGAACACATCACAGTATCTAACTATACCTGTTAGGACAAAGAAAAACCATATGCAGTAGTCACAAGGAAAACTTTCTGAAAGTGAAACTTCGAAGAGGGAAAGGTCGAACCAATGCGTGCTCTGTCCTCCAGGTGTGATATAAAAGTCAGGAAGTCAGGGCACCGCAGCCGGGGAGAAGCTCGGGGCAGGGGACGCCTTTCCGTACATCCCCGTCTGGGATGGTTGTCCCGAAGCCCAAGCGGGCCTTTCGTCACTGACCTGATTTGGGACGGACAGCGAGTAGCAGTGAGTAGCTGCTGCTAAATTAATGAAAGAGATCCATCACGACCGAGGGACTCAGGAGTTTAAGTACCTCTGAGGATGACGGATAAATTGTCCTTTATGTCAATACACCAGAATGGGTCCTCAGATGAGACTTCATTAGACTTGTCATAGGCTCACTGGCCTGCTAACGTTTCACAGAAGGACACTCAGGGGATTTTGAATATAATTCAATGTTCCCCAACTCTGTAATGCAAGTATGCTATTGAGCAGTACGAAGATTCAACAGAAGGGAATTTATTAAAGCTTTACTTTCTACTACCCCTAAAAGCAGGCACCAATATACAATGGACTATTAGTGAAACTGGTGTTGGAGGGAAATTACAAAAAAAGCTCAGACTAAGAAAAGGCAAAAAGGAAAAAGGGATACCTTCTGACTTCTCTGGTGGTCCAGTGATTAAAAATTTGCCTTCCAGTGCAGGGGGTGTGGGTTCGATCTCTGGCCGGAGAACTAAGATCCCACATGCAGTGGGACAACTAAGCCTGGGTGCCACAGCTAGAGAAAGTCTGAAGGCCTCAGCAAGGACACAGCACAGCCCCGAAAAGACACCCGGGAGGGTGTGTACAATTTAAAATAGCGATACCTAGATCACAGAGTTCTGATGGGACTTTTAGAAATATTGCCAATATATAGATGACCCGTTTTTCTGTAAGATAGTGTGCTCTGAGATTGCCAGGCCAAGATAGAATAGAGACTTCCAGGTGGCCAGAGAGCCTTGGTTTCGGCTGCTGTCCTGCAATAATCACTGAAATCACCTCTTTCATTGCTAAAGTGTCCTGAAATTGTATGGTCACCCTAACTATATGGAGGAGAGTGAAAAAGCTGGCTAAAACTCAACATTCCAAAAACTAAGATCATGGCATCTGGTCCCATCACTTAATGGGAAATAGATGGGGAAAAAATGGAAACAGTGACAGATTTTATTAATTTTATTTTCCTGGGTTCCAAAATCACTGTGGACAGTGACTGCAGCCATGAAATTAAAAGATGCTTGCTCCTTGGAAGAAAAGCTATGACAAATAGATATAGTGTATTATAAAGCAGAGACATCACTTTGTTGACAAAGGTCCATACAGTTAAAGCTATGATTTTTTCAGTAGTCATATATGGATGTGAGAGTTGGACCATAAAGAAGTCTGAGCCCCAAAGAACTGATGCCTTTAAATTATAGTGCTGAAGAAGACTCTTGAGAGTCCCTTGTGTAGCAGGAGACCAAACTGGTCAGTCCTAAAGGAAATCAACCCCGAATATTCATTGCAAAGACTCACGTTGAAGTTCCAATACTCTGGCCACCTGATACAAAGAGCCAACTGATTAGAAAAGACCCTGATGCAGGAAAAGATTGAGGGCAGGGAAAGAAGGGGACAATAGAGGACAGGATGTTTGGATGGCATCACCATATCAATGGACATGAGTTTGAGCAAGCTCTGGGAGATAATGGAGGACGGGGAGGCCTAGTATGTTGCAGTCCCGGAGGTCGCAAAGAGTCAGACACGACTTATCCAATGAACAACACAAAAAATGTTGATGTTTGGCTGAAACCGACACAACACTGTAAAGCAATTATCCTTCAATTAGAAAAAATAAAAACTGTAATAGCAAGCCATACTAATCTGCTTTCATGGGGAAGCATCTCAACAAAATTAAACTGACCATATAATGATAATTGGAAACTTGCAGTTGACTATCCATCAGGAAAAACAGTAATGAGAAGGAAACCTGGTCAGGTAGTATTTCAGAACAGGGAGTATTGTTTTCCTTGAAAAGTCAAATATCATTAACTAGTTTTCACCTAGATAACCCAGGAACACTGACTTTATTAGCCCCAATATTGCTACAGAGCATAGAGTGGATGAACTTCACTTCTTTGTCAAATCATACATATTCTGGTACTGACAGACACTGAGCAAGAAGATAAGTGAACAGATACTGACAGCAGCTACTCTTTGGACATTAGAGTCTTCAAGAGTAGAGCTCAAGCTGTAGCTGACCTACCCTACTTTACCCAGAACAGCACTGGAAAGTCCAAGGTATCACAGACACAAATATGGAAACCATGAGCAAAGGTTCTACATGTGCATAAAAACTGTGAATATAATAAATCTACTGAGAATCAGAACTCCATGCTCATTAGTCCTAGACCTGCCTCTCCTGGTTTTCCTTGATTAAAAATAGAATAAAAAAAAATAGTATCTATCTTTTTATTTAACATCAGTAAATTAGTCCATTTTGGTTTTACTTGTTTGTTTTAATCTGGCAAAGGCTTTACTTGAATTTTAAAAGTAATATATATTCTTTCTCTAGGAAAAAGATGCTGTTATGTTGGTGTAAGATATACAGTTGACTGTATTTGAATCAGTATCTGAAACTGTTCTGTAGGAATCAACTAGGTATTTATAGCGATGCTTATAGAGGCTACTCTAAATTTATACACTGGTTAGGAAGAAAGTGCTGTGATTGCAAGTCCTATTCTTGCACTCAATGCCACCACAGAATCACATTAGGAAATAGGAAAGTTGTAATGAAGAAACGTCATTATGCCCTCTCGAGGGCACAGTTCCACTCGTCTTGGGGAGACTGTTTCTTCTTGGAAACCATATTAACAAGACAGTTCTCTGTATATCAACACAATTTTATGAAAATACATAAGAAAGGCTTATTATACCTTTTTCAGCACATTTCCTCCAGCTCTCTCGGATCCTTAAATAGATAATAATGAAGCCAACGGCCAGGTGCACGTGCAGAGCCAATGAGGCAACTGTGGGTTCTCGAGCATCCACTCATCCTAACCCCTGGAGCACGCCGCTAAAACCACAGCACCGGGTGCCGTTTCACTAAATTAACTGTACTTATTAGGAGTCAGATAGTTTATGCATAAGGAAAAACTTAAAAATCACTGGCCAGATGTCTCTTAGCAGCTGCACTGATATTTATAGCATTTTTAAAATAAAAATGGGCACAATCAAAATGTCCATCCACATAAGATGGTAAAATGGATAAGTAAAATATGGTACAATATGCAACAAAAAGCCACACATCCATGAAAATTAATTAAAGTCAGCTATTCACAGCCACATGGCTGGATTTCAAAAACTAATGTAGAATAGAAAAAGCAAGTCACAGAATGAATGCAGGTTTATCTTATTCAAAAAGTTAAAAGCAAGGCAACACAAGACGATTTATTGTTTACAGTTACCTGCATAGATGATAGATTATAAAAAGAGCAGTATGCAAAGACCGGCTTTAAAAAGCAGCGCAATGTGTAACTAGGGGAATGAAAGTTTAGAGAAGCAACAGAAGCTGAAAGCGTTGTAGAGATTAATTTCGTAGACAAGAGGATGCACCCATATATATTCTTTTTATGAACTATTATAGTCTTTTTAAAGTGTATGCATAAGATCTATTTCACAGTAACAACTGACTCATGTTGCGTCAGTATGTAGATATGTATGGAAAGCACCTACTGTCAAGTAGCTGTGCATTCTGAGTATGCAGTATGTTCAATATGAAAGATGATCTGAAAAGTATTTTTCTTTTACTTTTTAATACAAAATGTTAAAGGTATTTTATTTTGTGTCATTAAACAGTAGACACAGATTGTTCTTTCTGTATCTTTCAGTGCTTCAAAATATTTTATCTTTTAAATTACAGTTCTTGGATGAATTCTTTAATTTTGAAGGAATTTGTTCCTCTCCTGAGATATAAGACCCATCATTTAAGTGTAAAGGTTTAAAAGAGTATCTGGGTAAGAAATGCATCACATTTAGCAAACAAGAAAAGCAAGCAATCCTAACTTTTAAACCTGCTGGCACAATTCCACCTTTCCCCACGAAGTTTGCTTTAGGCGACTTCAAAGATTAAACAACCCAATTCATGGTTGATGTACTTACTGTCAATTCTCAAGGGAGAATTTCATACTTTCTTGTTGGACTATCAAGCTATCTCCACCATGATTCCAAACTTATTTTAGAAAAAAAAAGTATAAAATTCAAAACAGCAATAATGTCAGGGAGGGCTTCAAGCCAAGATTAAAAATAAGTCTTACTATAGACAGTTCTAAGCTTCCAGTGGCTGAGGATTTTTCACTTGAATGCTCCAGGGATGGAGATTTATTACCCTCAGAGGTTCCCCCTCCCTGCTGGAAAAGATCCTGGATGGACTCAATCAAGGTTCACTAAGCAGGCAAAACAGCCACTGACTACATCCCAAGGAGATGGACTGGTGATGTCCTGGTAAAATCCATCACTACGCAATGAGTGACACATTAATGGGCTTCTCCTGTGGCTCAGCAGTGAAGACTCCATCTGCAGTGCAGGAGGTGCAAGAAACACAGATTCAATGCCTGGGTCGGGAAGATCCCCTGGAGGAGGCACGGCGACCCACTCCAGAACTCTTGCCTGGGAAATCCCACAGACAGAGGAGACTGGGGGTATGGTCCATGAGGTCGCAAAGAGTAGGACATGACTGAACACCCATGCGTGACATATTAACAGCCATTGAATTAATCTCTTCGTCTGTTGTATATAATGATGCCCTTCTGTATTAGGCAGTGGGAATAGACATCTTTTTAAAAAATTATTTATTTACTCATTTATTTTTGTCTGTGCTGGGTCTTCATTGCAGCACATGGGCTTTGCTAGTTGCAGTGAGCAGGGGCTGCCCTCTAGGTGTGGTGCGCAGGCTTTTCATTGGGGTGGCTTCTCTGGTTGGGGCGCATGGGCTCTAGGGCCTTGGGCTTCAGCAGTTGTGGTGCATGGGCTTAGCTGCCTTAGCATGTGGAATCTTCCCATTCCAGGGATTAAACCTGTGTTCTCTGCTTTGGCAGGATCCCAACCACTGGACCACCAGGGAAGTTCAAGTTTCTTAAATTTTAAAATGCAGCAGATCTCCCGGGGATCTTGGTGAAATGCAGATTCTGGTTCAGGAAGTCTAGATGGCGCATCTGCATTTCTAAGAGCTTCTGGGTGGTGCTGATACCATTGGTCCATGGACCACACTTTGGGTAGCCAGGCTCCAGGCAGAAAATAAGCCAATAGACAGAAGAATAACACAAATGCAGCAAAAAACCTGGCACATAAAAGCTGAAGGAAAGATTATAAGCATCATTTGGCATTAGGAAAATTCCTGAAGGCAAGGTATTAAAGGTAAGAAATAGAGAGCAATGACCCTCAGTATTGTCTTCACATAGAATCACCAGAGAGTATTCAAAAACCTATTGTCCAGGTCAGGCTTCCCTAGTAGCTCAGCTGGTAAAGGACTCGCCTGCAATGCAGGAGACCCCAATTCAATTCCTTGGTCAAAAAGTTCCCCTGGAGAAGGGACAGGCTACCCATCCCAGTATTCTTGGGCTTCCCTGGTGGCTCAGACCACATTGCAGGTAAAGAATCCACCTGAGCAGCTAAGCATAAGCACACAGCATGGAACGAGTTAAATCAGAATTTCTGGGGATGCAGCCAGGCATCAGCATTTTGAATCCTTCCATGTGATTGCAAAGTGCAACCATAGTTGAAAACACATGCCAAATTTAAAACTAACCTTATGATGTGCGCTTTTAAACAACGCCATCTATCCAACTTTCATTTTTAGACCACAATTTATCATCTTTGATCACTCAAAATTCCCAGTGACTATAACTAAAAGAGAAAAATCATTCTTCACTATTAATTTTCATGTAAAAATATGAGTTGCCTTAGAAGGCAGGAGCAGAAAAGATGATGGTTTGATTGCCAGTGCAGCCCAGTTCCTTTCACTTACCCCCCAAATAGTAGGTGTCGCCTGACTCAATCTGCCCACGCAAGGAATGAGCCGTGGAGGCAGCCTCACCATCCACCATCACACTCAGATGATTCCCTCGTGCAGATAAGGACACAGAATGCCATTGCCCATCATTTAATCCAGTACCTGGAGGTAAACAAAATGGGTTAAAACAAATTCCTACAAACCTTATTAATACCGCAACAGAGCCAGCACTTGAAAACAATATGATGCATACCTTGGGCCACCTTCCACAGACCACCAAGAACTCACTGAAGCCCACCTAGGTCACTTAGTTGGTTGACCAACAAAGAATGCACCACAGGAGACACAGAGAGACAGAGAGGTGAAGAACGGATGTGGATGCGTCTGGGGGCTTCTAAGCAGGCAGTTAGGTTACGTGGTGTGTTGGTCATGCCTATCTATAAGAAGGTGCTACCCATGTCAGCTGGAAGAGCATCTTGTTGAGTAAATTTTGTGGTTGCAGAAGATCCTTGTGTCTGGTGCATCAGTTGTGGACTGGCCTGTCTGTTTTGTTTATGTAATAACAAAAACGATTCTGTTCAGTTAGGATTACTATGGCCTCTGTGCACAGTGCCGGGGATATACTTCACTTTCTCATCACTCAGTTTAGTCAAAAAGGTGCAAAAAAGTGGGGGGAAGCAAAGAAAGAAATCAGAATGAAGGGGTAAAGTGAAAACAAGAGTGGATCACTCATCTTGCTTTGAATAACACAGCATTGGTTTGTTTCAGTCTTAGGGCCTTAAGAGAATAAAATATCTATGAATGACCCTGAGCAATCATGAAATCACAAAGTATTTCCAATTACATGGCATCAGACATATTTTAGCCTTATCTAGCCCACTAATAGTTTGTTATGCTGAGAAGTACAGGTATTTTCCAAAGATGCAAGTTATAAAAATAAACACTTATTCTCACTTTCATATATTGCCATTATCTATAATATTCTTGGCAGACTATTCCAAAAAATATACTGACAGTCCTTAAAAATAGCAATTTAAGTATTAATAAAACATGAAAATTCATAGAATAAAAGTTTATAGAAGCACTACATTAAAATGCATTTGTTCATATTCAAACATTGGATAAAGATGGACAAGAGTGGCAAGAAATATTCTTAAATATTAACCTTCATTTTTGGTTGCGGGAAGTGTGTTTTTCATTTTATGTCATTTTTACATTTTCTGTTTTTCTTTCCAAATAAGATACAATCTATTCCAGGATCACCACACAACATGCGTGCGTGCTCAGTCATGTTTGTGTTCAACTCTTTGTGACCCAATGAACTGCAGCCTTCCAGGATCCTCTGTCCATGGGATTTCTCCAGGCAAGAATATTAGAGTCGACTGCCCACTTCAGGGGATCTTCCTGACCCAGGGATCAAACCCGTGTCTCCTGCATTGGCAGATGGATTCTTTACCACTGAGCCACCTGGGAAGCCTATCATTTTTTAAAGCTACTATTAATTCCTTCAAGGCAGTCATTGTCTCTTGAATCTATGAGATGAAATATCTATATTTTCTTCAAGGGATGGAGCTGGAATGATAAACTAGTCGAATCGCTGACTGCCCACCAACTGTGCATGACCCTAACATCTCTACAGACGGACTGTAGGGTCTTCTATTGAATGAGCACCTGCTGCTGGACGAGGCAAATGCAGCAGTGAGCCTGAGGTGTCCCAGCGCACTCGCCCACACAGTGTCAGCTTCTGTGGGGTTATGCTGTGGACATAAACAACAGCCAAGTTTCAATGAGTAACAAGTAGGGTTTGTTTCTTGATCTGGCACCAGGCCATCTGGCTTTCATTTCTTTGTGCTCCAGGCATTCATTCAATCAGCACCAAGGAAATACACAGCCCTACACCCTGCCTCACTGCAGAGAGAAAACAGCATTTGGCAGAATCTTGCTATGGTGTTGGCAGCTTCTACTCAGATGTGGCACAGGCTCCTTCTGCGCACATGCCAGTGGCCAAAGTGAGTTATTTGGCCAAGAGCAAGGGCTTTGTCCCCTCACAGGAGGTCATGTACTTGCACGGCAGGCCCCAACAGGAATGTTTCAACTGAGGGGGTGGGGGCAGGAATAACTGGAATCTTTAGAAATTGTCTTGGTCAACATGGAAGGGGGGTCATTAAAAAAAATACTTTCATTCATTGAAAAGCAACAGTGAGATGACTGCTTAATTTTTTTGATGCCATGCTCAAGAAAAAGAAATGCAAAAAGGCAAAATGGCTATCATAGGAGGCCTTACAAAGGAAGAGAAAAGAGAAGCTAAAGGCAAAGCAGAAAAGGAAAGATATACCCATCTGAATGCAGAGTTCCAAAGAATAACAAGGAGAGATAAGAAAGCCTTCCTCTGCAATTAATGCAAAGAAATAGAGGAAAATAATAGAATGGGAAGGACTAGAGATCTCTTCAAAAAAATTAGATACCAAGGGAACATTTCAGGCAAAGATGAGCACAATAAAGGATAGAAATGGTATGGACCTAACAGAAGCAGAAGATATTAAGAAGAGGTGGCAAGAATACACAGAAGAACAAAAAAGAACAAAAAAGATCTTCATGACCCAGATAACCATGTTGGTGTGATCACTCCCCTAGAGCCAGACATCCCGGAATGGGAAGGCAAGTGGGCCTTAGGAAGCATCATGAGGAACAAAGCTAGTGGAGGTGATGGAATTCCAGTTGAGCTATTTCAAATCCTGAAAGATGATGCTGTGAAAGTGCTGCCCTCAATATTCCAGCAAATTTGGAAAACTCAGCAGTGGCCACAGGACTGGGAAAGGTCAGTTTTCATTCCAATCCCAAAGAAAGGCAATGCCAAAGAATGCTCAAACTACCGCACAATTGCACTCATCTCACACGCCAGTAAAGTAATGCTCAAAATTCTCCAAGCCAGGCTTCAGCAATATGTGAACCATGAACTTCCAGATGTTCAAGCTGGATTTAGAAAAGGCAGAGGAACCAGAGATCAGATTGCCAACATCTTCTGGATCATTGAAACAGCAAGAGAGGTCCAGAAAAACATCTACTTCTGCTTTACTGATTACGCCAAAGCTTTTGACTGTGTGAACCACAATTGCGGAAAATTCTTAAAGGGATGGGAATACCAGACCACCCGACCTGCCTCCTGAGAAATCTGTATGCAGGTCAGGAAGCAACAGTTACAACTGGACATGGAACAACAGACTGGTTCCAAATAGGAAAAGGAGAACGTCAAGGCTGTATATTGTCACCCTGCTTATTTAACTCATATGCAGAGTACATCATGAGAAACGCTGGGCTGGAAGAAGCACAAGGTAGAATCAATATTGTTGGGAGAAATATCAATAACCTCAGATACACAGATGACACCACCCTTATGGCAGAAAGCGAAGAAGAACTAAAGAGCCTCTTGATGAAAGTGAAAGAAAGAGTGAAAAACTTGTCTTAAAACTCAAGATTCAGAAAACTAAGATCATGGCATCTGGTCCCATCACTTCATGGCAAATAGATGGGGAAACAATGCGAACAGTGAGAGACTTTATTTTCTGGGGTTCCCAAATCACTGCAGATGATAACTGCAGCCATGAAGTTAAAAGATGTTTTCTTCTTGGAAGAAAAGCTGTGACAAACCTAGACAGCATACTAAAAAGCAGAGACATTACTTTGCCAACAAAGATCCTTCTAGTCAAAGCTCTGATTTTTCAAGCAGTCATGTACGGATGTGAGAGTTGGACTATAAAGAAAGCTGAGAGCCAAAGAACTGATGCTTTTGAACTGTGGTGTTGGAGAAGACTCTTGAGAGTCCCTTGGACCGCAAGGAGATCCAACCACTGAATCCTAAAGGAAATCAGTCCTGAATATTCATTGGAAGGACTGATGCTGAAGCTGAAACTCCAATACTTTGACTACCTGAAGCAAAGAACTGACTCATTGGAAAAGATCCTGATGCTGGGAAAGATTGAAGGCAGGAGGTGAAGGGGAAGACAGAATGAGATGGTTGGATGGCATTACCGATGGTATGGACATGAATGTGAGTAGGCTCCAGGAGCTGGCGATGGACAGGAAAGCCTGGCATGTTGTAGTCCATGGGCTGGCAGAGTCGGAAACGGCTGAGCGACTGATCCAACTGACTGACTGAGTGCACAAGTGACCCTGAATGACTCCAATCTGAGCATCTTCTGGTATGTAACCATATATTTAACTAACACATTTTATGAATGCTAAAGGTACAGACTCTTTACAGCTCTGTAAATTTAGAAGTCAATCATACAAATTAGAAGTTATACTGGTAGAAAGTTAACCAGTCCTATCTAATTCATGTCACATTTTGGTATTTACAACCCATGTGACCATGTAAATCCATGTCCTTCAAATGCTCTTCAAACCAGCTTTTTTTTTTTTTCCTGCTGGATCTCTCATTAATGACTTGGACTCAAGATTCACTTGGGGCGTCCCTCATAGCTCAGTTGATTAAGAATCTGCCTGCAATGCAGGAGACCTAGGTTCAATTCCTGGGTGGGTAAGATCCCCTGGAGAAGGAAATGGCAACCCACCCTGGTATTCTTGCCTGGAGAATCCCATGGACAGAGGAGCCTGGTGGGCTACAGTCCATGGGGTCGCAAGAGCTGGACACAACTGAGGAACTAAACTACCACCACCAAGATCTGCTGGGGGCTTCCCCTGTGGCTCAGCAATAGTCTGCTGGGAATGTAGGAGCTTAGGCGACACTGGTTCAATCCCTGGGTCAGGAAGATCACCTGGAGGAAGTAATGGCAATCCACTCCAATATCCACTCCAAACCACTGTTTCCTAGAGAAGGAAATGGCAGCTCATTCCAGTATCTTTGCCTGGAGAATCCCAAGCACAGAGGAGCCTGGTGGGCTACAGTCCTTACGGTCACAAGGAGTCAGACATGACATAGCACACATGTAAGATCCACTTGAGCCGGAGATGCTTCCAGGATGACCCAGAAGGTCAAAGATCCTGCTGTGAAGCAGCTAAAATTTTGTTTTTCTCATGCTGTTAAATATTAGTTATAATGCATCCCAAAACGTTCTCACTTTCGGGAAGGGGACAGCTTTAAAGTCACTAGTTAAGACACCACGTGCAGACAGTAAAAGTGCTGCAGTCTTGCCTTCTGTTTTTTATTGGTGAAGTCAGAGACATTTTCAAAGATTCAACACTCGTTCATGAAAAATCATGAGAAAAGTTGAAAACTAGAATATGGAGGAGTCAACTTAGACACTTAAAACATATATTACGAAACTGAACCTGAAATAAAGTTTTGAAAGAAGTTCTGTATTCTTAGAGGTAAAGAGGATGAACCAGGAAAAAAAAAAAATCTCTGCATGTTCTTTTCAGCCTTATCATTTGGGGTTTCTCTTAACTGTTATATCATACACCTGTCAGTATAATAACTATATTCACTTAAAATATGTCATTAAAACCCAGTTTGATTTTGTGAAATATTTCCTTTCTCTCTCTCACCCGACCACCTTTTCCTTCCCTCTCTCTCTGTCTCACTCTCTCTCTCTCTCTTTCTCTATCTAGCACAGGGGTCCCTGTCTCTGGGATCTAATGCTTGATGGTCTGAGGTGAAGTGGATGTAATAACAGTAAAAATAAAGTGCATAATAAATGTAATGCACTTGAATCATCTTGAAACCATCCTCCCCACCAGGTCTGTGGAAAAACTGTCTTCCACAAAACCAGTCCCTGGTGCCAAAAAAGGCTGGGACTGCTGATCTAGCATATTGAGATATTTCACAGGAGAATTTGCAGAAAGCACTCCAGAATATCTTGAATTTGTAGTAGATGTCATCCATCTATGTGATACAAGAGTGTTCTCAGTAAAAATTGGCCAGTCTAATTTAAAAATAAAATGCAGGCATTTATATTCATTGTCTCCTTCTCTCCATTATAAATCTCATCCTTTGTTTTTCTTCTGTGTGATTTCAAGTCAGCCCACTTCTGATGAAAGGACAGTCTGTTTCCAGGCAACATGATTGTCAAAGGATGGATGGAGACCAGAAAATAGATTTTGGACTTTTGATTTGTGCAACTATAAATGTGATGCTAATTCTACCACACCCTTCCAATCCCTCTAAAGGCCTCATCTTGGGTGTAGTGCTAGTGTTGAAATATTGATAACTAATGGTTATTATGTTATTACTGATTGACACTATGGTGCCAAGGGTTTAGATACGTTATATCCCTGCATTCTCACCATAACACTAGCTAGTGTCATTTTAAAGATGAAGACTCTGAGGCTTCATGAGAACAAGTGGCTGCTTATCAAAGGCAGACCTGGAAACATGCATGGGAGAGGAGTCCTCTCACAGCCCACCTCATAAACCAAATAATTTATCCTAATAACAGAGGATAATGACCACAGCACTACACACAACTTGGCAAAGGGTAGACTTGCGTCTTTTCTTATAAAGGGTGCATACAGACATTCGTTTTTTCCTTTTCCTTTATCGCTCCCACTTTTCCTCTGTCCCTACGACCCACTGCCCCAGGAACACATACGCACCAGAATCTACACTTCTGGTGCATTTTTCCAGCTCTTCAGAACTATCATGAGATAACTATTAGGAAAAATTATCTCCAATCTGGAAATAGGATACAAGATGCCTTTCCAATATCATTTAATGAAATTTAAGTTTCAATTTGGTACACATTTGGGTACTTGATACAACATTTAAAGTGAAAAAATTTTGCAGCCTGTTTTATTTTCCATGTATTTCAACTGCATTAAAGATTCCCCTTCAAATGCTGCTAAAGCAAGAAGCAAGCATCACGAGAAATTTAGCTTCAGTTTGCTTCTGAAAAAATGGCACATCACACTGTAAAACCTTTAAAATTGGCGCAATAAAACATTTATGTGCTGTGTCAGTGCCAGCTTACAAAAAATCAATACCTGACATATATGTGTGTTGGGGGAAGGGCAGCATGTACCACATGAACAGCACTAAAAAGCTATCTCTTTTAGTTCATATTACATGTAAATTATGCGTGCATGCTAAGTTGCTTCAGTTATGTCTGACTCTTTGCAACCCTATGGACTGAAGCCTGCCAGACTTCTGTGTTCATAGGATCCTCCAGGCAAGAATACTGGAGTGGGGTGTCATTTCCTCCACCAGGGGATCTTCCTGACCCAGGAATTGAACCCACGTCACCTGTGGCTCCTGCACTGCAGGCAGATAGTTTACCGCTGAGCCAAGATTTAAGCAATTGACTGAATCTGAATTGACACTGTCAACTCAGTTCATTGCATGCTGATCATCATATAAATTTTTGTTTAATTTATAAAAAGAAAGGAAAATTTAGTCTTCATTCCTGGCTTTTCAGTCCCAAACTGATAACCATAGATCTGACAAGGCAGGCCTTCACGTTAAGTCTTCAAGGAATAACATGCCATGAGTCCACCTAGGTTTAAATTTTATCAGTTTTAAATGTAAAGCCATCCCCAAAGTTCAAAAATAACACACAGAAGTGAGTCTAGAAATAAATAGGTTCTTCTCAGAAAACTACAGAACATTCACCCACTTAGAAGCAGCCTCACCAGAAACAAGTAGGAACACAGGAAGTGATGCTCAGACACAGGAAAGAAAAGTAGCTTATAATATTTTGAAAATGAATGTGTATACAGGTTTAAAAAACAGTTCAAAGAAATCTAGTTTCTTAAAACTCCTTAGAATAGTCTAATGCCTTCTAGTAATCAAGTTTACTTCTAGGTTCTAACTCAAACTTATAAATACATTTTTTTCTTTTATTAATTTTTATTAAAGTGTATTTGGTTTACAATGTGTTAGCTTCAAGTGTGCAGCAAAGTGACTCATACACACACATGTCTCTATATATGTATAGATGTGCATGTTCACTTTCACATTCTTCTCCCTCATAGGTTAATTACAAAATGCCAAATAAAGTTCCCTGTGCTGTGACAGTAGGTGCTTGATGGTCATCCGTTTTTATTAATAGTAGTGAATACCTGTCCATCCCCAACTCCTAATTTATCCCTCTCCCTCTTTCCCCTTTGGTGACCACACGTTTATGATCATTTATTTTTAAACTTTTTGATAATTATGCTATGTCACATTGACTGACACTCCAACAGCCTGGAGTTACCTATTTCAAAGGAAAAAGCAATCTAGTTCTCTCTATTAGGATCACGAATATCTTATGTATCCAGCTATTGATTTATTTTAAAGATCGCCCATTTTAGGTTTACATGCAAGAAGACACAGTCACAACAAAGACCTACGCGCTGTCTCAGGGGGGCGTTTATTACCTGCTGTGATGTCCGTGGCTGGATGTCCCGGCTGGGAGAGACTCAGCTTGAGTCTTCCATCACTAAGAATAAGGATGAGGGCTCCTGACCCACGCTGAAGCTGACTGGTCAGCAGCAGTCCTGCCCTGTTCCATGTTCGAAACTGGAAGATCACAGACACTCTGTCCTCTCCGGAAGTGCCTGGCAGCGCCAAGTAACTCCTGGAGCTCAGGAAAGTCACGGGGACAGTCTCCGTGTGTGAGCAGGAGAAGGACACGTTTCCCTGTGAACACAGTGAAACAGGCTTTAGGGAAGCACAGTTGGAATGCTTCTGTTTCACAGACAACAGATTTTCCAAGCCTTACTGAATTTCCTATCAACAATTCAGCAATCTAGGATTTTTAAAGTGAGGCTTCCCCATCAAACTTAAATCCAAATTTACCTTCTAGGTCCCTTGAAGCACTGTTCAAGGACTTCCCTGGGAGCCCAATAGTTAAGAATCTGCCTGTCGATGCAGGTGACGTGGGTTCGACTCTTGGTCTGGGAGCTAAGATCCCACATCCCATGGGGCAACTAAGCCAACTAAGGCAAGTGGAATCTGCGAGCCCAAGAGCCTGCGCTCTGCAAGAAGAGACGCCACCAGACGAGAGGCCCGGGCGATGCAGTGAGTCGCCCCTGCTCCCCGAAGCTAGAGAAAGCCCGTGCACACATGGCGGTGAAAGCGCAATGAAGACCCAGGGCCGCCAAAAATAAATATAAAAATGAAAAGAAAAAGTGCTGTTCAGCTGGGCAAACCTATTTCCGAGTCTCTGAGGAACTGTCCATCTCCACTACTAAGCATTTGCAGAGGAATCCTGAGCCACATCTCCCCAGACTTAATGCTGGGGGTGCAAGTTACGGTCTTTCCAGGAGTCACCCCAGTGTGAGTGCTGGGCCATAAGGAAGGCTCAGCACCAAAGAACTGGTGCTTTTGAATAGGGCTTGAGAAGACTCTAAAAAGTCCCTTGGACAGCAAGGAGATCAAACCAATCAATCCTAAAGGAAATCAACCCTGAATATTCACTGGAAGGACTGATGATAAAACACCTATACTTTGGCTCCCTGATGTGAAGAGCCGGCTCATTGGAAAAGACCCTGATGCTGAGGGCAGGGGGAGAAGTGGGTGACAGAGGATAGGAGATGGCTGGATGGCATTATAGACTCAATGGACATGAATCTGAGGAAACTGGGAGATAGTGAAGGACAGGGAATCCTGGCATGCTGCAGTCCATGGGGTTGTAAAGAGACTCGGCTGAGCGATTGAACAATAATAGCAACAGTGCCGGCTGTGGGATACAACATAAAAGAGACAGTGTTCCTCTCCTGACATGCTAAATGTTTTTCTCCATTGTGAAGGCTAGCACCAAGGAAAACTTACTCCAGGAGCTTTCTTGTACTTGTCTTGATGGTGTAAACGTGATCAAAAGTGTATCACTCAGGTGATAGCTACATCTTACTAAAGTTAGGGCATGTGCTTTTGTATGTCTGAAGATAGAATGTGGCCAGGCTGGTCCTGCCACAGGTAGGCTGGTCTCTTCTCTGAAGTTCTTACAAACCAAATCACTCAAGGGTTAGGGTTAGCTATCATCCAGCCTAAGATCTGATCTGTCTAGCAGGCTGTTTATATTTGTATAGAATTCTGTTTTTAAAGACATTTTTAATTCTTACAATATGTCTACTGCTCCAGAAACGAACTATATTTAATCATAGTGCTTGGACGGGCTCAATATAATTCCAATTAAACCCTCTACAAGAATTTTGTCTGAAATTAAAAACTTTTCTATAGATTTCAGATAGCAGAATACATACCCAAACATTACTCTTCCTCTCCAAAAAATAATAATGCAAATAAAAAGCCAGTGAGACAGAACTTAACTTACCAGAAAGCAAAGTTACTGTGAGCAAATCAGCGTGTTACTGGTTAGGGGTAGACATGGCAGTGGAACGGCATAAGGAGCTCACGAAAGATCTGAGAGTGTGTGCTACCTCTTAATGTAGAGTATACAGCCACAGTACATACATATAACATACAATGTGCATTATGTAGCTACATATTAACAAAACTGGCATGTATGCTGCTGCTGCCGCTGCTAAGTCGCCTCAGTCAGTCGTGTCCGACTCTGCGACCCCACAGACGGCAGCCCACCAGGCTCCCCCGTCCCTGGGATTCTCCAGGCAAGAGCACTGGAGTGGGTGCCATTGCCTTCTCCAGTATATGTAGTCATGTCCAATTCATCTCAGCCCCGTGAACTTAGCTGGCCATGCTCCTCTGTCCATGGGATTTTTTAGGCAAGAATACTGGAGTGTACTGCCATTTCCTCCTGCCAGGGTATCTTCCCACCCCAGCTATCGAACCTTCATCCCCTGCATTTCCTGCATCGGCAGGTAGATTCTGTACCACTGAGCCACCTGGTAAAACTTAGTATATAAGGAAATTCAACTATGTGGGGTAAAGGGTGGGTTAGCTATTAAATAGTGTAGGACCAAATGGATATCTATCAGGTAGAATACAAAAATTAATCCTATATCATATAAAGAATAAATTTCAAAGATTTGGTTTTTTTTTTTTAATTTAAAAAATAAAACCAGTTAAAAGTTCTTACAGGAAAATCCATGAGACCAGGTATAGATTATAGGGTTTTAGAGACATTCCAAAGCTATAAAGAAATATACAAACCTAATGACCACATATAAGTAAAATTACTTATATACTCAACATATCATTTAATATAAGATTGATAAACCTGAAAAAATATATGGACCATGAATGACAGAGGGTTATCTATCAAATATGAAACTGTCTGGTAAAGTGACCAAAAATTAAAGAAATAAAAATTAAGCAAAAGAATAAGAGTGAACAACAATCAGAAATACAAGTCCAAATGGACCAAAAACATGTGAGAAGACTGTTTAATTCACCTGTAGTCCCATAAACACCAAGTAACAAAGAGATATTAGTTCATGTTCCATGAGCTGGCAGCGGTATATGAGGGCTGGCTGAGATGTGATGGAAGGTTCTAACAAACATTGCTGGTGGAAAATGTCATGCTATAGCTTTTTGGAAAGAAATCCAACAATGTTTATTAAAATTTAAAACTGTATAAAACTTGTGACCAAGAAATTCTACTTCTGGAATTTTACCCCATCAAAAGGGAAGCCCCTGTACTGAGCATGTATGTGCAACTGTCAGCTTACAGTGGTGAAAAAAATTGAGATAAAGCAAACGCCCTGAGTAGGAAATGACTAGATAAATAATGGCATGTTTTCCTAATGGAGAGTGATATAGACATTCCAATGTAGTGGAAAAGAACTCCTACAAGGCATTGTTGAACCAAAAAATCTAGACAGAGAAAAACTTTTATAAAGTGATTATTTTTGTAAACAATGTCAAATGTGGAAGCATACAGATTCATAAATACATGTGTGAGTATGAGTCTATCTATCTATAGAGGATTCCATTACTATGGACCAAACAAGGAAGGACGCATGTTAGTAACATCGCAGCCTGACAGAGGGACTGTAGCCATGTGGAGAATATGGAGAAAAGAGGAAGAAACCAATTGAAATGAAAAACAATGCATTAAAATGCCTTAATATGATTGCACTTTAACATTTTTGTGAAACTATTCATCTGTTTCCACAAACACATAAAAATGAAACCACACATAAACTAAAAAAGTACAGTAGGCTTTCTGTATACCCAGGTTCTGCATACTCATATACAACCAACCAACCAGGAAAATATTTAGAAAGAAAAATTTCAGGAAGTTCCAAAAAGCAAAACTTGAACTTGGCCAGCACCAGCAACTACTCACATAACAATTACATTGTATTTACAACTATTTACATATCATTTACATTGTGTTAGCTACTATACATAAGCTAGAGTCGATTAAAAGTATATGGGAGGATATGACTAGGTTATATGCAAATACTGTGCCATTTTATTTTATTTTATTTTTGTGCCATTTTATACAAAGGACTTGAGCATCCTTGGATTCCTCTGACTCCGGGGTCCTGGAACCAATTCTCTAAGGATACCTAGGGATAACTATACCCATGATTTGTACCTTCCCTGCCTTCAGAAGAGGTATATTTTAAAGCTGAATCAATCAAACTGCAGTTCCCTTTTCTCTTGAACTTGCGTATAGACTTTCTTACCATGACGAGGACCTGTGGCTTGTGTTTCTTGGACAAATCAATGATATCCACTCCATTATAGTAGAGATTTTCAAAGCAGCCATGAAAGTTTTTATGTGGGAATGCCACTGACTTTCCATGTCCAGGAATCCCTCCGAAGCTGATCTTAGAAAGAAAAAAATGACATAAATAACATTGTTTAATGATTTTCTGATTATCTGCCTAAACATGAATGATTAGCAGGTATAGTGGTAATTGTCTCAAATCTGCTTGGCATTATTTTATATTATCATGCTAATTTCAAGGGAGGTTTTATATGTATTTCCCAATGCTTTATTTATTACACTGAGATAAATATGTTAAATGTCCTTCCTACCATTTGCTGCTACTCGTATAGTTGTGTCATTTTTGTGGATGGGGAATATTGATCTTTATGCCCACAGTAAATCTCAGTTTGTGTGACAAGGCAGCCGACCGCGAGGACATTCTGCTCTATAAACTGGACTATGGGGTCCTGCTCTCTGCCACGACTCTGATAGATTGGAATTACAAAGCCGCTAACGATGTCATTCGGGACCAGAATCGCCAGCTGGTCCCCGCTGCTGAGGCCATCATACCGAGTGAGTGTTGAAACCTGGAGGCTGGCAGGTGTGCTCAGCAGAACCGGCAGAAGAAGCGGTGCACTTCAGTGTGCGTTAGACACGCATGGGCAACATGCCGCGAATACCGTCAGGTAAGGACCCCAGGAGACAGTATTCTGAGATGTGTGCATTCGGCTTTCTTGTTGCTTAAAAAATTCAGATTGGAATATATGTGGATTACTTCTCTAAATTTTCCTAGGTAGCGAATTCTGTTTAGGATTGCCCTAAAACAAAGAAATCTCGAAGGTAATATTCGCAGCAGCCAAATACCAGAAGGAATACAGAGGAACTGTGTGAACAAATGCATTTAAAAATATTCTCTGTTGAACTGGTAGCTCTTCATGTATGGATTTCCTAAATTTAACAACTATTTACTCTCATGTGAAGACTAACATCTATAAGGAATAAAATGTCTCAATAGCTTGAGCATGTATCTTCCAGTGTGAAGTTACCACAAATAGGAAATATTTTATCAGAATTCTGAATTAGTAGGAGAGGCAGTTTTTCAATGTAGTAGTATTTTCTATTGAAGATTATGCTGCAATCAAACAATAAAATCTGCAGTACTTAAAAAGTCATTTCACACCTTATGATCGAGATCCACATAGTTGGACTCTCCTTTCGCCTGAAAATGATGAGTGTGCGCGTCCACAGTGAAGGTGACGTCTGTACTGAGGAGCTCGATGAGAACAGAATGCCAGTGCTCATCATCCAGCAGGCTGCCCAGCATGAGGGCATCGGGCGAGGGCGAGCTAGCATGGCCTGAAAAGGAAGGAGGTGTAAACGCACCGTTCCGTCTAGCTCAACACCAGGATCAACGCTTTCAGGTTTAGCATTTACATCAGTTACACTTTCCTTACATTCTTTTATCCCAAGAACTGGCGAGCTGCTTTTATCTTAATCTTAAATACAGTCTTCAATATTGAGTAACATCTTCTGTCTAACTTGTTTTATTATGTCCTGAATTTTCATTTTTCTTGAAAATATTTCTTCCTGGGTCTTCATTCATAGGACTACTTCAAAAGTTTATGATAAGCCACCCTTGTCGCCATGATATTATCAGGTTATTTATTGAGCATCTGCTACTGATCTTACATGATTATCAAGAAATAAACCTTTTTACATAGAAGCACACTGAGGATCACACAGGCCGCTCTTAGTAGAGCTCGACTGTAGGCGACCATGTGTCCATTTGCCGGGCCAGCTCTGGGCTTCAGAATAACTATTTATAGGGTCTGCTTTCTTTCACAAAAGTGTTCTTTTTTGTTTATGCTTGTTTTGTTTTTTAAAGAAAGGCAGACTGCCACATGGAATGCCTCATTTGGATGTGTCTGGAGTCTTGGAAGCTTGGCGACCCTACATTCTCCTGCAAGTGGACCTTGAGGGCTTGTTTCGAGGTTCTAGCCGAGAAGCAAAGCTATGCATATACCCTTGACCAGAGAACGGCCCTCCTCTAGAGGAGAAGGTGGTCCTCCTCAAGCAAGGGCTCAGCTTTGGGAGGAACGCATCGGAGCTGTGAGGGAGGAAGGGAGCACCTTTCCAGCCAAGCCAGATCACCCTCACATCCAACTCTGGGTTTAAATTAACCGCTTAACTGTGAAGGAAAATTCATCACAAAAGATACTTTCATCTAAATAATATTTCCCGAAACACCTTGTTTTTGGTTTTTTTTTACCTGAATTAAGGAATAAGATGAGTTTTCCTTTAACTAACTCCAGGGTGATGTGTTTGTCATTTGGTCCTTCTCTGTGGAGTAGAATCCCATTGTTCTCTCTGGTTTTAAATTTCAGAGAAATAACTTCTTTGATTGGATTTATGGATTGATGATTAAATGTGTACAGCAAAGAACTCTTCCCATCAAAATGAACCATCTCAGATCCTACAATGGAAGACATTAAAATGTGATCTAATTATAATATAGTCTCATCAGTTCATTAAAATGTGTAAGTCAACACACACATATACATACATAGCATATCTCTGGCTTGTTTAATGTATATAATATACCTGATATATCTAAACTCCACTGTTTGCCTTTTCTCACATCTTCCCTAAAATGTATCATCTAGAAATGTTGATTAATTTCAATTTCTCCTATCTTTTACTGGCCTATTTCCATCCTGTAAATAACAAAGATGAGGGAAAAAGTTAAAGTCTATTTCCCCTGAATAAAATCTCCCTGTACATTTAATAATCATTCAACATTTCTGTTTTTCTGAAAAGCTATACTAGTTCTCACAAACTGGTATGAAATTAAATATCAGTGTCACTCAATGTAAATGGCTTAATTATTTCTGAACAAGAAGCTCTGACTTTTAACAATTCTCACATAAGCAGTCACTTTAATATATTTTTGTCTGGCCATAAAAGACACATATAAAGACACCAGATATACTAAATGCTACTGCGGACCATACTGAAGGGTTCTCGGTAAACAGGAATATGTTTTTATTACAACACGGGGGCCCAGTGATGGCAAGAAGGGCACACCTGTTTTGTGCGGTGTCCTCAGCACACGGGGAGACTGCTCAGCTACAGCCAGTCATCGCTACACCACTGCCACGCATGCTGTGTCTAAGGTGTGCGTGGACCTGCATTCCATTCAGGTTAACTATTTCCAGGGCTCCCCTTGTGGCTCAGCTGGAAAAGAATCTGCCTTCATTGCAGGAAACCTGGGTTCGATCCCTGGGTTGGGAAGATCCCCTGGAGAAGGGAGAGGCTCCCCACTCCAGTATTCAGGCCTGGAGAGCTCCTGGACTGTATAGCACACGGAGTAACAAAGAATCCAACATGACTGAGAAACTCATTTCTTTCAATCTTTAGGCTTGCCTGGTGGCTCAGACGGTAAAGCGTCTGCCTGCAATGTGGGAGATCCGCATTCCATCCCTGGGTCAGGAAGATCCCCTGGAGAAGGAAATGGCAATCCACTCCAGTACTCTTGCCTGGAAAATTCAACGGATGGAGGAGCCTGGTGGGCTACAGTCCATGGGGTCCCAAAGAGTCGGACACAACTGAGCGACTTCACTTCACTTTAACTATTTCCAGAAAACCCTTGATACTCACAACTTTTAATAAAAATCATCCATTTTATGCAGGTACCTTTTGAAAATGCGGAAGTTTGATTCACATCAGTCAGTTCAGTTCAGTCGCTCAGTGGACAGAACTGAAACCGACTTTTCGCAATCCCATGGACTGCAGCACGCTAGGCTTCCCTGTCCATCACCAACGCCAGAGCTTACTCAAAACTCATGTCCATCAAGTCGGGGATGCCATCCAACTATCTCATCCTCTGTCATCCCCTTCTCCTCCCACCTGCAATCTTTCCCAGCATCAGGGTCTTTTCAGATGAGTCAGTTCTTCATATCAGGTGGCCAAAGTATTGGAGTTTCAGCTTCAGCATCAGTCCTTCCAATGAATATTCAGGACTGATTTCATTTACAATGGACTGGTTGGATCTCCTTGCAGTCCAAGGGACTCTCAAGAGTCTTCTCCAACACAATTCAAAGCATCAGTTCCTTGGCGCTCAGCTTTCTTTATAGTCCAACTCTCACATCCACACATGACCACTGGAAAAAACAAAGCCTTGACTAGACGGACCTTTGTTGGCAAAGCAATGTCTCTGCTTTTTAATATGCTGTCTAGGTTGGTCAGAGCTTTTCTTCCAAGGAGCAAGCGTCTTTTAATTTCATGACTGCACTCACCATCTGCAGTGATTCTGGAGCACAAAATAATAAAGTCTCTCACCGTTTCCATTGTTTCCCCAACTATTTGCCATGAAGTGATGGGACCAGATGCCGTGATCTTAGTTTTCTGAATGTTGAGTTTTAAGCCAACTTTTTCACTCTCCTCGTTTACTTTCATCAAGAGGCTCTTTAGTTCTTCTGTGCTTTCTGCCATAAGGGTGGTGTCATCTGCATATCTGAGGTTATTTATGTTGCTCCCAGCAATCTTGATCCAGCTCGTGCTTTATCCAGTCTGGCATTTCGTATGATGTTCTGTATGTAAGTTAAATAACCAGGGTGACAATATATTGTCAATATACAATACACCCTCGATGTATTCTTATCCCAATTTGGAACTAGGCTGTTGTTCCATGTCCAGTTCTAACTGTTGCTTCCTGACCTGCATGTGGATTTCTCAGGAGGTAGGTCAGGTGGTCTGGTATTTCTAGCTCTTTCAGAATCTTCCAGTTTGTTGTGATCCATGCAGTCAAAGGCTTTGGCATAGTAAATAAAGCACAAGTAGCTATTTTTCTGGAACTCTCTTGCTTTTTCAGTGATCCAGTGGATGTTGGCAATTTTATCTCTGGTTCCTCTGCTTTTTCTAAATCCAGCTTGAACATCTAGAAGTTTACAGTTCACATACTGTTGAAGCCTGGCTTGGAGAATTTTGAGCATTACTTTACTAGGGTGTGAGATGAGTACAATTGTGCAGTAGTTTGAGCATTCTTTGGCATTGCCTTTCTTTGGGATTGGAATGAAAACTGACCTTTCCCAGTCCTGTGGCCACTGCTGAGTTTTCCAAATTTGCTGACATATTGAGTGCAGCACTTTCACAGCATCATCTTTAGGATTTGGAATAGCTCCACTAGAATTCCATCACCTCCACTAGCTTTGTTTGTAGAGGTGCTTCCTATGACTTCGAATTCCAGGATGTCTGGCTCTAGGTGAGTGATCACACCATTGTAATTATCTGGGTCATGATGATCTTTTTTGTACAGTTCTTCTGTGTATTCTTGCCACCTCTTCTCTTGATTCACATACAAAATGTAAAATATATAAACACTGAACTCTGTCTCTAAGCCATATAATCAAACAATTATTCTTTGTTGCATAATTAAATAAGCATGATTAATGAAAATATAATTCTGTTAAATTCAAATGTGTCCCTTAGTGTACTAGATAATAATAAACTAATGAAAACTTGATAATAAAGAATTTAAATGTTTTCACATTTTTGAAGTACAGTTTATGTGTCACTGAAAGACAATGCTAATAATTAAGGCTTATTTTTGCAGTCAGCTAATAAATTTTTTTCTGTAAGTGATTTTCCCAGGATTATTTTGATTGAATTATGTTTTTCCTCATCTTCCCTCTTGCTGTATTGCTCTGGAAGAGTAATACTCATCTTCTAGGGCTCAGAATCTCTTGGAGGGTTTGTTAAACACACAGTGATAGGTCCCATCTCAGGGTTTCTGACTGACCAGGTGTGTGGCAGAGGGTGTGGGGACTGACCTGAGTATCTGGGCTTCTAAAGAGTCCCCTGTGATGTTGACGCTGCTGATCTGTGCCTACACTTTGACAATCACTGCTCTAAAGCACCTATATTATATTTCCAGAATATTCCCCTCAGGCAAAACAGAGTCATGAAACATGCATTATATGATAGAAACACAAAAACATGGCTTTGAAAAGTTTCTTTTTTCTTAATGTTTTGACTCTCTAACATGATCACTAACACTGGTTTCTAGAACAATTAACCACATATGAGTCATCAAATTATATCTTATGAGGCATATTCAACATGTATTTTGACAGATTTTTTAAGCCTAAAGTGACTAAATTATAATACAGATATGTAACCACTTAAAAATCATGTATCTTGCAACAGCTTAACTAAAATCTTAAATGATAATAACTTGAGCTCAATTGAGGAGGTTACTAAAGAGATAAAATTCAAAATCTGCTTTTAGAAATCCAGACTTTTAGGCTTCCCTTCATCTGAAACCATCCACATCATGCTTTAGCCTGCCATTGCACAGTCCCATGAACTAATGTTTCAAGATCTGTTTAAAAAGAATCAAGCTTGAAAACAAAGAAGAGGTGGCAGAGAGGACAAGGACCTGCAAAGCCAGAAACATTTGCTGGCTGGTCCTTTACAGAAGCTTGCCATCCCCCACTCAGCAGAACCACCTAGCGATTATTCCTGGACCTGGCTCCTGATGGTTATGCAGGAAGAATGAACTCACAACCAGATATTTTGTGACTTTTTTATGATTGAGAAATCAAAATTCCTATTTTATATAGGAAATCACAAATATTATGTTTATTGACTTTCCTATTATATAATTCAATATACTCTATTCTTGAATATATATTTAATGAGGTAAAGAATAGGTCAATATTTCTCCTCCTGGCTATATATTTCTGTGTATAATATAAAAGACTGGTTTCTATACACAGTCTTCCATAGGTTCAAATTCTACTTTGGAAAGGATTCTGCTTTGGCATAATGAAATTTTCTTATTAAAAGACCACTTTTTCCATCTTCCCTATCCCCCAACTCCAAACTAATTTCCATCCATCCCACAAGCACAGCTTTATTTCCAGTTGATGCTGATGCAAGTATCGCAAACTCTGCCGGATGCTGGGAAAAAACAGGAGAGGACAGATTGGCCCAGCCCTCCCGGACCTGACAGTTCTCCCCTCACTTGCTCATTTCTACTCATTTCTACCGCGGAGAAACCGATTGCACCTGAGAGACCCAGTGTCCTGCTGTGGGTTGCTAGGAAACCACAGTGACAAGGAAAAGTCTCAGAGCTCGGGATGGAGACAGAAGAAACAAAGACTCTTCTCTGGTGAAAGGGTTTGGAAAGAAAGAATGCAAAGAATCAAGGTCGTCTAGGTATCAAACTATCACAGAATAAATACTCTTTATACAAAATTTACACATAGGCATTGGAAAGTCGCCAACCCTGGTTCAAAAACTGGGCTGCAGGGGGGAGGAGTCAGGATGGCGGAGGAAGAGGACGGGGAGACCACTTTCTCTTCTACAAATTCATCGAAAGAACAGCAGAACGGTGAACAAAGTTTACAAAACAACTTCTGATCGCTAGCAGCGGACATCAGGCGCCCAGAAAAGCAGCCCATTGTCTTCAAGGGGAGGTAGGACAAAATATTAAAGATTAAAAACGGGACACAAAAGAACGAGGGACGGAGACCCGTCCCGGGAAGGGAGTCTCAATAGAGGAAGTTTCCACTCACCAGGAAACCCTCGCGCTGGCGGGTCTGAGGGAAGTTTTCAGATCTCGGAGGGCAACCTAACTGGGAGGAAAAATTAAATAAGGCCCAGATTACGGGCCTAAAAGCAACTCCCAGCAGAAAAGTACCCCAGACGCCCGCACCCGCCACCAGCAAGAGGGGGCGGAGCGGAGAGGAGCCGGCGGCATTCCTTAGGGTGGGGACCGGCCAGAAGGCCCTGAGAGCAGTCGGAGGGAGATTTTTTAAACTGTGGGAGAGCGAGGGAAGAATTGACCGGCAGGAACACACCTCCGGCGGTTCGCAAAACAAAGGGACTGAGAAACTCCAGAGAAGAGCCGGCCCATCCCCGCTGGAGGTAGGAGGCAGGGGGAGGGGAAAGGGGCAAACTCAGCCCCAGAGAAGCCACCCCCTCCCACCCGGCAAACAGGCCCCGGGTCCTGTCTGAAGACTCCCTGAGACCCGGCCGGCGGCGCGCGCTGGGGCCGCGGAGGGAGGGGGCGCGGCGCGCCCGTGGAGAGAGCGCCAAGCCTCTGGCTGCCTGGGCCGCTCGCCTCGGAGGGAAAAGGCGCGCCGCACCCGGGAGAGGGCGCCAAGCCTCTGGCTGCCCGGGCCGCTCGCCGCGGAGGGAAGAGGCACATCGCACCCGGGGAGAGGGCGCCAAGCCTCTGGCTGCCCAGCCGGAACACGGCGAGAGCTCCCCACACACAGCGACGTCTGCCTGCAGCGCCCCGCCCTCCCCGCAGCAGGACTGAACTGAACTAGCGAACCTAAGTAAGAGATCACCTCCGCCCGCCTGTGTTTGTGTCAGGGCGGAAACTACACACCAAAGAGACGGCAAACAGAAGCCAGATAAACAAAGGGAATCGCTTCAGAAAGGTCCGGTGCAGCAGGTTAAAATCCCTGAGGGCAACACCGACTACACCGGATGGGGCATATAGACATCGAGAAGTGTAAGCTGGGAAAAGGAGCTATCTGAAATTGAACTGAACCTACACTGGCTGCAACAGCTCCAGAGAAATTCCCAGATATATATGTATATTTTTTTTGTTAAATTAAAAAAAAAAATTTTTTCTTTTTTCTTTTCAATTTTTTCTCTTTTATTTTCTTTTAAACTTCCCTACTACTCCCCCATTACTCCTCAACTTTCATTTTCATATACTTTTATGATTTTTTTCAATTAGGGAAAAAAAATTTTCTTTTTTCCTTTTTTTTGTTTTTCTTTTTCTTCTTTCTTCTTTTCTATTTTCTTTCTTTCCTTTTCTTCCTTTTCCTCTCCTATTTCCTTTTAAACTCCTCTAATACTCCTCTATTATTCCTTAATTTTCATTTTCATCTCAATATAACCTTGCAAAAAAAAAAAAAAAGAGAGAGAGAAGCCCTATTTTTAAACTGAACTTCATATATATTTCTAAATTTTGGGTTTTTGTTTTTAAATATTTTATTAAGTCTAACCTCTACGCTAAATATTTTAATCTTTGCTTTTCAGTATGTGATATAAATTTTGGACATTTAAGAATCAAATATTCAATTCCCATTCCTATTCAGGAGTGTGTTGATTACTCGCTTCCACGTTTGACTCTCTGTTTTCTACCTCACAACAACTCTATTTCCTCCTTTCCCCTTCTCTTCCCAATGCAATTCTCTGAATCTTTGTGGGTGTCTGGGCTACAGAGAACACTTTGAGAACAGATAACTGTGTAGATCTGTCTCTTTCCTCTTGAGTCCCCATTTCTCTCCTCCTGCTCACCTGTATCTCCTTCCTCCTTCTCCTATTCTTCATGTAACTCTGTGAACCTCTTTGGTGGTCCCTCACAGTGGAAAATCTTTTCACCATTAACCTAGAAGTTTTATCATCAGTGCTGCATAGTTGGAGAAGTCTTGAGACTATTGGTAGAATAAAACTGAAATCCAGAGGCAGGAGACTTAAGCCCCAAACCTGAGAAAACCATAAAAATCCTGACTACACAGAACATAAGGAATAAGAATCCATCCAAAAGCCCCCATACCTACACCAAAACCAACCGCCACCCAAGAGCCAAGAAGCTCCAGGACAAGACATACTACATAATTTCTATAGTAACGCAGGAACATAGACCTAAGTGTCAACATACAGGCTGCCCAAAGTCACACCTAACACATAGACCCATTGCAAAACTCATCACTGGGCACTCCATTGCACTCCAGAGAGAAGAAATCCATTTCCATGCACCAGAACACTGACACAAGCTTCCCTAACCAGGAAACCTTGACAAGCCAATCGTCCAACCCCACCCACTGGGTAAAATCTTCACAATAAAAAGGAACCACAGACCAGCAGAATACAGAAAGCCCACCCCAGACACAGCAATCTAAACAAGATGAAAAGGCAGAGAAATACCCAAAAGTAAAGGAACATGAAAAATGCCCACCAAATCAAACAAAAGAGGAGGAGATAGGGAATCTATCTGAAAAAAGAATTTCAAATAATGATAATAAAAATGATCCAAAATCTTGAAAGCAAAATGGAGTTACAAATAAATAGCCTGGAGACAAAGATGGAGAAGATGCAAGAAATGTTTAACAAGGACCCAGAAGAAATAAAAAAGAGACAATTAAAAATGAATAATGCAATAAATGAGATCAAAATCACACTGGAGGGAACCATGAGTAGAATAACAGAGACAGAAGATAGGATAAGTGAGGTAGAAGATAAAATGGTGGAAATAAATGAAGCAGAGAGGAAAAAAGAAAAAAGAATCAAAAGAAATGAGGACAACCTCAGGGACCTCTAGGACAATGTGGAATGCCCCAACATTCGAATCATAGGAGTCCCAGAAGAAGAAGACAAAAAGAAAGGCCATGAGAAGCTACTCGAGGAGATAATAGCTGAAAACTTCCCTAAAATGGGGAAGGAAATAGTCATCCAAGTCCAAGAAACCCAGAGAGTTCCAAACAGGATAAACCCAAGGCGAAATACCCCAAGACACATATTAATCAAATTAACAAAGATCAAACACAAAGAACAACTATTAAAAGCAGCAAGGGAGAAACAACAAATAACACATAAAGGGATTCCCATAAGGATAACAGCTGATCTATCAATAGAAACCCTTCAGGCCAGAAGGGAATGGCAGGACATACTTAGAGTAATGAAAGAGAATAATCTACAACCAAGATTACTGTACCCAGCAAGGATATCATTCAGATATGGAGGAGAATTCAGAAGCTTTACAGACAAGCAAAAGCTGAGAGAATTCAGCACCACCAAACCAGCTCTTCAACAAATGCTAAAGGATCTTCTCTAGACAGGAAACAGAAAGGCTGTATAAACGTGAACCCCAAAACAGCAAACTAAATGGCAAGGGGACCATACCTATCAATAATTACCTTAAATGTAAATGGGTTGAATGCCCCAACCAAAAGACAAAGACTGGCTAAATGGATACACAAACAAGACCCCTATATATGCTGTCTACAAGAGACTCACTTCAAAACAAGAGACACATACAGACTAAAAGTGAAGGGTTGGAAAAAAAATATTTCATGCAAATGGAGACCAAAAGAAAGCAGGAGTTGCAATACTCATATCAGATAAAATAGACTTTCAAATAAAGGCTGTGAAAAGAGACAAAGAAGGACACTACATAATGATCAAAGGATCAATTCAAGAAGAAGATATAACAATTATAAATATATATGCACCCAACATAGGAGCACCACAATATGTAAGGCAAATACTAACGAGTATGAAACAGGAAATTAGTAGTAACACAATAATAGTGGGAGACTTTAATACCCCACTCACAACTATGGATAGATCAACTAAACAGAAAATTAACAAGGAAACACAAACTTTAAAGGACACAATGGACCAGCTAGACCTGATTGACATCTATAGGACGTTTCACCACAAAACAATCAACTTCACCTTTTTCTCAAGTGCACACGAAACCTTCTCCAGAATAGATCAAATCCTGGGCCATAAATCTAGTCTTGGTAAATTCAAAAAAATTGAAATCATTCCAGTCATCTTTTCTGACCACAGTGCAGTAAGATTAGATCTCAATTACAGGAAAAAAATTATTAAAAATTCAAACATATGGAGGCTAAACAACACGCTTCTGAATAACCAACAAATCATAGAAGAAATCAAAAAAGAAATCAAAATATGCATAGAAACAAATGAAAATGAAAACACAACAACCCAAAACCTATGGGACACTGTAAAAGCAGTGCTAAGGGGAAGATTCATAGCATTACAGGCCTACCTCAAGAAACAAGAAAAAAAGTCAAATAAATAACCTAACCCTACACCTAAAGCAACTAGAGAAGAAAGAAATGAAGAACCCCAGGGATAGTAGAAGGAAAGAAATCTTAAAAATTAGGGCAGAAATAAATGCAAAAGAAATTAAAGAGACCATAGCAAAAATCAACAAAGCTAAAAGCTGTTTTTTTGAAAAAGTAAACAAAATTGACAAACCATTAGCAAGACTCATTAACAAACAAAGAGAGAAGAACCAAATTAACAAAATTACAAACGAAAGTGGAGAGATCACAACAGACAACACTGAAATGCACAGGATCATAAGAGACTACTACCAGCAGCTCTATGCCAATAAAATGGACAACTTGGAAGAAATGGACAAGTTCTTAGAGAAGTAAAACTTTCCAAAATGGAACCAGGAAGAAATAGAAGATCTTAACAAACCCATCACAAAAAAGGAAATCACAAGCAAGGAAATCAGAAATTTTCCAGCAAACAAAACCCCAGGACCAGATGGCTTCACAGCTGAATTCCACCAAAAATTTAGAGAAGAGCTAGCACCTCTTACTCAAACTCTTCCAGAAAATAGCAGAAGAAGGTAAACTTCCAAACTCATTCTATGAGGTCACCATCACCCTAATTCCAAAACCAGACAAAGATGCCACAAAAAAAGAAAACTACAGGCCAATATCACTGATGAACATAGATGCAAAAATCCTTAACAAAATTCTAGCAAACAGAATCCAACAACATATTAAGAAAATCATACACCATGACCAAGTGGGCTTTATCCCGGGAATGCAAGGATTCTTTAATATCTGCAAATCAATCAATGTGATACACCACATTAACAAATTGAAAGATAAAAACCATATGATTATCTCAATAGATACAGAAAAAGCCTTTAACAAAATTCAACATCCATTTATGATTAAAACTCTCCAGAAAGCAGGAATAGAAGGAACATACCTCAACATAATAAAAGCTATATATGACAAACCCACAGCAAGCATTACCCTCAATGGCGAAAAATTGAAAGCATTTCCCCTAAAATCAGGAACAAGACAAGGGTGCCCACTCTCACCACTTCTATTCAACATAGTTTTGGAAGTGTTGGCCACAGCAATCAGGGCAGAAAAAGAAGTAAAAGGAATCCAGATAGGAAAAGAAGAAGTGAAACTCTCACTGTTTGCAGATGACATGATCCTCTACATAGAAAACCCTAAAGACTCTACCAGAAAATTACTAGAGCTAATCAACGAATATAGTAAAGTTGCAGGATATAAAATTAACACACAGAAATCTCTTGCATTCTTATACACTAACAATGAGAAAACAGAAAGAGAAATTAAGGAAACAATACCATTCACCATTGCAACAAGAAGAATAAAATACTTAGGAATATATCTACCTAAAGAAACAAAAGACATATACATAGAAAACTATAAATCACTGATGAAAGAAATCAAAGAGGACACAAACAGATGGAGAAATATACCGTGTTCATGGATTGGAAGAATCAACATTGTCAAAATGGCCATACTTCCCAAAGCAATCTACATAGTCAGTGCAATCCCTATCAAGCTACCAATGGTATTTTTCACAGAACTAGAAGAAATAATTTCACAATTTGTATGGAAACACAAAAAACCTCGAATAGCCAAAGTAATCTTGAGAAAGAAAAATGGAACTGGAGGAATCAACCTGCCTGACTTCAGACTATACTACAAAGCCACAGTCATCAAGACAGTATGGTATTGGCACAAAGACAGATATATAGATCAATGGAACAGAATAGAAAGCCCAGAGATAAATCCACGAACCTATGGTCACCTTATCTTCGACAAAGGAGGCAAGGATATACAATGGAAAAAAGACAACCTCTTTAACAAGTGGTGCTGGGAAAACTGGTAAACTACTTGTAAAAAAATGAAACTGGAACACTTTCTAACACCATACACAAAAATAAATTCAAAATGGATTAAAGATCTAAATGTAAGACCAGAAACTATAAAACTCCTAGAGGAGAACATAGGCAAAACACTCTCCGACATAAATCACAGCAGGACCCTCTATGACCCACATCCCAGAATATTAGAAACAAAAGCAAAAATAAACAAATGGGACTTAATGAAACTTAAAAGCTTTTGCACAACAAAGGAAACTATAAGCAAGGTGAAAAGACAGCCCTCAGATTGGGAGAAAATAATAGCAAACGAAGCAACAGACAAAGGATTAATCTCAAAAATATACAAGCAACTCCTCCAGCTCATCTCCAGAAAAATAAATGACCCAATCAAAAAATGTGCCAAAGAACTAAACAGACACTTCTCCAAGGAAGACATACAGATGGCTAAGAAACAAATGAAAAGATGCTCAACATCACTCATTATCAGAGAAATGCAAATCAAAACCACAATGAGGTACCATTAAATGCCAGTCAGGATGGCTGCTATCCAAAAGTCTACAAGCAATAAATGCTGGAGAGGGTGTGGAGAAAAGGGAACCCTCTTACACTATTGGTGGGAATGCAAACTAGTACAGCCACTATGGAAAACAGTGTGGAGATTTCTTAAAAAACTGGAAATAGAACTTCCATATGACCCAGCAATCCCACTTCTGGGCATACACACCAAGGAAACCAGATCTGAAAGAGACACGTGCACCCCAATGTTCATCGCAGCACTGTTTATCATAGCCAGGACATGGAAGCAACCTAGATGCCCATCAACAGACGAATGGATAAGGAAGCTGTGGTACATATACACCATGGAATATTACTCAGCCATTAAAAAGAATTCATTTGAATCAGTTCTAATGAGATGGATGAAACTGGAGCCCATTATACAGAGTGAAGTAAGACAGAAATATAAAGACCATTACAATATACTAACACATATATATGGAATTTAGAAAGATGTTAATGATAACCCTATATGCAAAACAGAAAAAGAGACACAGATGTATAGAACAGTCTTTTGGACTCTGTGGGAGAAGGCGAGGGTGGGATGTTTCAGGAGAACAGCATAGAAACATGTATATTATCTAGGGTGAAACAGATCACCAGCCCAGGTTGGATGCATGAGACAAGTGCTCAGACCTGGTGCACTGGAAAGACCTAGAGGGAGCAGGTGGAGAGGGAGGTGGGAGGGGGGATCGGGATGGGGAACACATGTAAACCCATGGCTGTTTCATTTCAATGTATGACAAAATTCACTACAAATAAAAAAAAAATTAAAAAAAAAAAAAAAAAACTGGGTTGAAGTATTAACCAAGAAGTCCTCCAGGTAAGTCCATATAACAAATAAGAATACACATGATCACACAGAATATTTAGATTGGAAATTCAGTTATACTAAGCCTCGTTGAACATAATTTATTTTATAAAATATGATTCACTACCAAGTATTCATAAACCAATCTGAATATTTGAAAACAATTTGGGAAGTCAATATATATGTATATTTTTAAATTTAGCACTAAATACTAAAACATGATTTGTAAAAGCTATAGATTTAAAAATTTAAAAATTTTAAAGATAGTCATATTTGGGATAGAGAGTATTTTGTTCACTAAGTTAGCAGCAATGAGCTCTCCAACTATGAATGGGGAAGAACCCTAGGTGGTCCTCCTTGAGTTTAATCTCCACTAAATAGAGGCTCCCTTGGGCTCCAAATCACCAATCATGCCATGACCCACAGAAGCCAACTTTCATGTCTCAGGGCTTACTGGTAATGAATGCTGAGATGAACTCATTTCCACCAGCCCACTAAGCATAAAATTTTTGCTACTGTACTCCTATAAGAACAAATCAAATGCTATATGCCCACAAATAATACAAATAATCCACTAAATTTATTTGAATGAAAACACCAAAATAATGCATTAAATTACTGCTTAGCATCATACTTAACTTTTACAAGAAATCCTCATATTTATAAAATGCTTTTGTGTGTAATTCAATTATTTAAACAACTGGGGTCCTTGACACAGAAGTCACTCATTATGTGTTGAAACAGAAAGCAATAGTTTCCTCTATTGTAAGAGTGCAGAACCTACATTCCAAAAAGAGTAGGGGCAATGTGATATTTAGCTGAAAAATAGAAGCGTTTTTCCAAGGTCACATGTTATAAACATTTGCTGTATTAACTGAGGCTATATTTTGATAAATGCATCAATATTATTAAAGAAACCCCCACACATGCTTGCCATTTTATCAGTAGGGAGAATAATATTTATAGGGCCTCTGGATCTGATCCCACAAACAGCCCTTCATTACACAGAATAGTTGCTCAGAGAAAGAATCTGTGGAGTTGTCTTGTAAGGATTTGAATATTGGTTCCATAGTGGAAAACTTACTCAACCTCTCTGTGCCTCAGTTTCCTCACCTGTAAAAGGATAAAGAAGTCTCTTCCACCAACACTAATTATATTGTTACTAAAAAGCTTAAATCTAAACAGTGTGCACAGCGATGTCTGAAACACGCCTAGTCCACAGTGGGCACTGGCTTCATCATGACTGTCAGTGGTACGTCACTTCAGTCGTGTCTGACTCTTTGCCACCCAACGGACTGTACTTCTCCTGGCTCCTCTGTCCATGGGATTCTCCAGGCAAGCATACTAGAGGGGGCTGCCATTTCCCTCTCCAGGGGTCCTTCCTAATTCAAAGATCAAACCTGCATCTCTGGCACTGCAGGCAGATTCTTTACCACTAAGTCAATAAGGAAGCCTCATCCACTATTTATGTGAAGTGAAAGTCGCTCAGTCGTGCCTGACTCTTTGAGGCCCATGGGCTATACAGTCCATGGACTTCTCCGGGACAGAATAGTGGAGTGGGTAGCCTTTCCCTTCTCCAGGGAATCTATATACTGGGACACAAATTGAGAATGAGAAATCCACGCCCAAATTTAGCTGATCTACAAAGAACAGGCATTTCCCTTCACATCTACTCCCTCTTTAGCATCTGGGGAGCAGAGATTGTGCCTTATTCACTTTATTCAGCAGGGTGGCTTGCATGGGGTAAAAGTTTTGTAAACATGTGCTAAACTAATACTTTTTCTAATCTAGTTTGAATTTTTTCTGCTTTTTCCATAATTGTAATGGATAATACAGATCAGCATTCTCTCATATGACTAAAGGTCATTAATAACTTCCAGAGTTTTTATTTGTCATGGTGACTATTTATCCTTTCATCCTATGTTCCTCTATTCCTATTAATGCATTTTCTAAACTGAAATCTACTTCGAGTAGAACCAGTGCTTAACAGAAGGAAGTTCCATATTCAGACTTTTCTTTTAACATTCTGGCTAAATATTACAAAAGAGACACTTTTTATTTTTATAAAACATTAAGAACAGGTTTATAAACATTGACACATGGTGCGGTTGTTACATAGAACATTTTTCACTGCAACAATCAACCTATTTTTTGTTTTTAAGTAAAATAAACACAAGGTTTTAAAACAGGCAAGTACATGTTCTGTTCCCCTCTTCTCTTCCCTCTTAACCCATTTGACTTTCAATGCATGATTTGACAAAGGACGGAAGTGCCCCATGGATGACTGTAGACCCCGATGGGGGTGCCCATTCTGTGCCTGTCTAGTCATGTTTCTGAATTCATGAACTGTGTCCCTCATTTCTTCTCCCCTCCCCTCCTCTCTTCCTTTCTTCCCTCTCTCACTCCAACAATAAACACCGTGATGAATATAAAATTACATTGCAATCATGGGGCTGATATGATGCAATACAAGGAAGCACTTGAGAATGACACTGAATATGAACATGTGGAGTCAGAGCCAAAGGCAGGAGAGACTCAGAAGATGACCAACAGCTTCATTGAGGAAATGACGGCGAAACTGCGGGAATTATCCAGACGTCTGTGGAGAAGGCAACGGCATCCCACTCCAGTACTCTTGCCTGGAAAATCCTATGGACGGAGGAGCCTGGTAGGCTGCAGTCCATCGGGTCGCGAAGAGTCGGGCATGACTGAGCGACTTCACTTTCACTTTTCCCTTTCATGCGTTGGAGAAGGAAATGGCAACCCACCCCAGTGTTCTTGCCTGGAGAATCCCAGGGACGGCGGAGCCTGGTGGGCTGCACAGAGTCGCTCAGCCTCTGGGGTCGCACAGAGTCAGACACAGCTGAGCAACTTAGCAGCAGCAGCAGCCAGATGTGTGGGGCTTCAGAGACCTGTATCAAGGATGTCAACTTGGAATTGGTCAGACTGTACGTAAATGTTGTTGAAAACATGAAATGGGATGAAAGCTCAGAGACCAATTTTGGGTAGAATATAGAGCCTAGAACAAGTACATAGGAAATGTTAACATTGAATGGATGTGAATGCTAGAGAGGGGAGGAGCAGGGGAAAGTGAAGAATCCCATGCCAGGCCCTGGCCTTGGTGGGTAGGTCAGTAAGGGACTCTAAGAAGACCTGACACTTTCCACCTTTACTCTATAAATTGGGGGAGGGCTTTTCAGTTAGTGAAAATATATATGCCAAGCCAAGAAGCCATGAAAATATTCAGTGTTTATAGGAATAGTGAATATCACTGTAAATGGAATGTAAACAAATGAAACTGAAAAGGGATAACCAATCTCACTAACAACAGGGCAGAGGAAACACACATGAAAAAAGAGAATAATTATCACTTTGAGCTATAAACCAAATCACGTTAAATTACTGCCAAAAATAAAAATGCAAAGTGCTACACTTGAATCATTATTAATAATAAGAATGAAGACAAAACAGAGCCACTAATATTGAGAAATATATTTAGTGTTGTTTTACAAGTGATGATTATTTCCTGTTTGCATTTTTACGCTAGGAGTCCCTTGTGCCCAACAGTTCGTGTTTGCTGAATTTAGGACGCAGACAGGGTCCATGACAGCTGTACAGTCAACTGGCCCTTCCAGGCCCCAGACACGCAGCTTTGATCTTCCTGGTACTGACCTCTAAGCCAAGAAACTGGAGTACTAGCTCCTCACCAAGAACGTCAAGCTAACAGCAAAGCCCCATCAAAGAGCATGTTCTGCTTTGAAGTCAGTAAACCTGAAGTTGCTTCCAGAGTAAATGGGAGAAGGAGACGTTAATTTCATGGGATCAAAGAGAAACTCTAAATATCAGGTGTCATGGCCATCACAGCAGTGAGCACACTGACAGGCCCCAGAACCAAAAGGATGGAGGGAAATGATCAGCAGAGAGAGGGAGGCAACCCGACACCATCTATGCTGAATGGTCCAGGACTCATAAACACTAGAGAGTGAGGCGGGGTTAGGAAGCAGAGCCGAACAGAACATGCCATTAAGAAGGGGTATGGAACAGAGGGTTGAGTGTGGGATGGGTGGCGTGGGTGAGCCTCAGCTCCAGAACCGCCCATTGTCTGTGGGGGGTTATCCAAGTGGAACTGACATCTCCACTGTTCAACAACTCATGCCCACGTCCATCCTGGCACCAGAAGAACACTAAATTCCTACTCCTCCAGTTTATATATGTTGTTTCATCTTATAAGCACCATCCCTATCCCCGTCTCACTGCCCACGACCTTTACTTTGAAAACTGAATGTCAAAAAGGTTACTTTTCCAACCCAACCTCTCTATTCCCCATGCCCCATGATCATGTTACAATATGTTATATTTGCTTTGTACAATTTTGTGACTTCTCATAAACTCCTGACAAAGAAATAAATAATCTCAGAAGCGTCCTCCACATACAACCCAGTTCTTTGCAGATAAATAAATTCACATATGACAAGTGAGGGAATAAAGAAATCAATGTCTGAATAGTATGGTAGTCGTGAATACAAAATGAGGAAAAAAGACAGTTTTAAATCTTAGATCCAATATGTAATAGCTCTCACAAACATCTAATTTCTCAAAGGTTTGGTTTCTTTCTTTTCTGAAGCACTGAGGTTACTACTATACTGAATTCATTTGGTTAGAGTGGGAGTTGAATGAGAAAATGTTGTAGGAGGTAGAATCTGACATATTAAATATCCTGTGTATGGTATATCTTATGGTTACACTTCTCTACAGAGTTAATCTTCTAATCAGGGACAGAATGAAGTGTGACAAAAACCCCAAGATGTTCCCAGCCAACTTATTCTTCAGGTCACTCTTCCAGTTTTCTAGAAGATTATATTTAAATTAATTTTTTCATTTTTGTCTTCACTTACAAAATATCAGTATATTCTAGATTTGATCCCCCATGTATTTCATGGAACGCTTTTATGTTTGTCTTTATGTTCAGATTGACTGCCAGCATCTTTTCTTTCATTGTCAGTGGGGAAAAGACAAAAGACATAAAACATAAATGATGTTCAAAAGAAGTTTTCATGACGACGCAAGTAGAGGGAAAAGTGAGTCACCATGGGGATGAAGGAACACGGGGACAGCTGTTCTCACCTGTGTTCCCACAGGAAGATCATTCCAGCATCAGAAGACAGAACCATCAATCACAATAAGTATAACTGCTCTTGATTTGAGCTTTGTTCATTTTATGAAGTGCCCACTATATAACAGGTACTCAGCTAACCTCTGAGAATCTAAGATTTTAAGGCTCATTTCCAGTCCTCCTCTGAATTCAACCTTAAAATAACTGTAATATTATCAAGACTTTCCATAAAACCAGTTCTGCCTGCACAGATATTTAAAAGGCTGAAAAAGTCAAGTTCCATTTTCAATTTGGGGTTTAGAACACAACACTCCATCAAAAACTTCACTTGAGGAATAAACACCACTTACTGTAGGCACATCCATACACTTCAATCCGCATCCCAATCCTGCCTTTGGGGTTCCAGGTTAAGGGAAGGAAGCGCAGGAATCTGGCTTCGAAGGTCGGCTGGAGTCTGTAGTGTACCACGCTGTCTGCATTTGTGTTTCCTGGAAAACCCTGAGAGAAAATGGAGAAAGGAATCAATGTGTCTGCATAATACCACCTTCCTGCTCTCACCTCACAGGCTAATAATGAGCAAACGATGCTTCACTTTGTTAGTATGCAAATTCATGGCTACTTTAGAGCAACTCTGCTAAATTTGAGGCATGTGACAATCTCTCTTCAATGCCTGGATTAGTCATCATCATCTAAACTTTCCTTATTTGTAGAGTAGTTTAAGCTTCAATGGCACCATTAAACTGGCTATAAACCTGCTGCTTTCAAAGACTTGCCTTTAGAAAGTTGCTCAGCCCCCACCTAAATCATTTCCTAATTTCCAAGTAGTCAAGACACACAACCTCACTTCCAGGACAAAAAAGCACAATACCAGCTTGCAGGATGTACAAAAAGAATCCTAGACCCTAAAACTTGAGAGGTGGGGGGGGGGGGGGGGGGGGATCTGACCAGTGTTCTAGTTCAAAACCTTTAACTTATAAATGCAAAAATGTTACTTACTTAGACATGTCTGACTCTTTGCAACCCCAGGGACTGTAGCCTGCCAGGCTCCTCTGTCCATGGGATTTCCCAGGCAAGAACACTGGAGTGGGTTGCCATGCGCTCCTCCAGGGGATCTTCCCAACCCAGGGATTGAACCTGCATCTCCTGCACTGTAGGCAGATTCTTCACTGCTGAACCACCAATGCAAAACTCAAGCCTAAGAAAATGAAGAGTCTGTGCAGGCAGGATAGATATTCTCCACTGTGGCCAGGACAAGATGGTGGGGATTCAAATTTTGATCTGTGTTCACTGTGCTTTGTCAGGCTGCCCCAGGTTATCAGAATTTAGGAGGTGCTTGGGGAAACACTCCAACCCCACCTGCCACAAGATAAGAGGTATGATTTCTCAACCGTGGGCATCTGGCTTCATGCTAGAAGGGGTCAGCATGAGAGCAAAGAAACTTGTTACAAGGATTAGGACTTCTTTTTCACGGTGTTTTTTTTAATGTAAATATCAGAAAGTAGGGAAACCAAAAAATGGATGATGCTGTTGTATACACATACACTGATTATAGATATGTTACTAATGATTTATTCATTTTAAAAAGACACGTAGGCGAGAAACCTTGCATAAACACAGCACAATCTCCAACACACAGGAAGAGCATTCCAATGCAACTTCTCCAGTCGTCCTGGCAAACCTCTCTTTAGCAGTGTTTCCTGCTCTGCTGTTTAGTCACTAGTTGGCCTGGCTCTTTGTGACCCCACGGACTGTAGCCCGCTAGGTTCCTCTGTCCATGGGATTTCCCGGGCAAGAATACCGGAGTGGGCTGCCATTTCCTTCTTCAGGGGATCTTCCTGACCCAGGGATTAAACCCACTTCTCCTGCTTGGCAGGTAGATTCTTTACCACTTCCCAGGCTTCCCACTGGAGAAAGCCATGGCACCCCACTCCAGCACTCTTGCCTGGAAAATCCCATGGACGGAGGAGCCTGGTAGGCTGCAGTCCATGGGGTCGCTGGGAGTCAGACACGACCAAGCGACTTCACTTTCACTTTTCACTTTTATGCATTGGAAAAGGACATGGCAACCCATTTCAGTGTCCTTGCCTGGAGAATCCCAGGGATGGGGGAGCCTGGTGGGCTGCTATCTACAGGGTCGCACAGAGTCGGACACGAATGAAGAGACTCAGCAGCAGCAGCAGGCTTCCCACTTGGGAAGCCCAGAGTTTACTGTGTGTGAACTCATGCCAAGTCGCTTCAGTCATGTCTGACTCTGTGCGGCCCCATTGACTCTAGCACCTGTACACTCCTCTACCCATGGGATTCTACAGACAAGGACACTGGAGTGGGTTGGCATTTCCTTCTCCAAAGGATCTTCCCAACCCAGAGGCCAAACCTGCATTTCCTGCAGTTCCTGGATTGCAAGTGAATTCTTACTACTAAGCCCCTGGGGAAGCCCAGAGTTTTCTGTACTTTAAAAATGATAGGTGGATTTTGGATGAAATGAATATAGCTGCCTCCTATTATAGAATCTACTTCCCTCTCACCTCTGCCATCTTGCCAATCTTGGTACATTAACAACTGTACATCCATCTCTGTCCTGAAGTTTCATGACAATTTGAAAGACCATCACAAGTCATCTGTAAAGAATTCCTTTTGTCTCTGCCTCCAAAGAGGAAACCAAGCAGGATCACATGGGACCTTCCTGGAAGAGACTCCCCTGCACCATGCCCTCCACTTGTCTCCTATTTATAAAGAAACTTTAGCTTCCTAGGCCTTCCCCGAGTTCCAAAGAGTAAATTTAATCATAGAAGTGAAAAAATGCAAAAAAAAAAAAAAAAAGAAAAGAAAAATCATCAAATAAAGCAAAATAACAAGTTTAGCCATTAAAGTTAAAGACCTTTAGTACCTCCTCAAGGGCTATAGATATTATTTTGAGCCATGTCCTTTGAGCTGTTTTGAAAATATAAAAACCTCCACCAGGTGGAAGAAGTTAACTGTATGCTGCCCATAAGCACATAGATCCCAGACTGGTTGGAATCAGAAGGTTGATGATGTTGACTCTTGATTATCTCATCACCAACCAATCAGAAGAATGTCCATGAGCTGGTCACATACCTTACAACCCCCTTTCCTTACCTGTCTTTAAAAATCTTCCCCTGAAAGCCATTGGGGAGTTTGGGTCCTTTTAAAAATGCATATATATTTATTTTTAATTGAAGCGTAATTGGTTCACAGTGTTGTGTTGGTTTCTGCCCAACATCAACATGGTGTGAGTCCTCTGTCATGCAGCAAATGCTCGTTGGCTGTCTATTGTATACATGTTAATATATGTCTGCACGCCACTGTCTCCAAACACCCCACCCTCTCCTTCCTCCTACCCCCACTGTGTCCGTAAGTCTGTTCTCTATGTCTGTCTCCACTGCTGCCCTGCAAATAATTTCATCAGTGCCATCTTTCCAGATTCCATATATATAATATTAATCACTCCTTAAGCACTACTTACCGGGACTCCTTGCTTGGGACCCTGCAATTAATGCTTTACTTTCCTTCGCCACAACTCAATGTCAGTAGATTGGCTTTACTGCATGTGGGCAAGTGGACCCAAGTTTGGTTAGGTAATGCAATTGGACCTGACCAGTTTAAGCTCTGAAAACAAAGTGTAAGGTCTCTTAGGTATATGTGTCTCTTTTGAAATCTACTGTCAAATGTTAAAGATATCTAAATTCCACCCATTTTGGGGACCCATAGTCAAAACATAAGATGTAGAGTTATTTTGGGGTGGGCTACCTTCAAATTCTGCACTCTTTGATCTCAGCAAATTTTGTTCATCAGACATCAAAGATGTCACACAACAGACCTCCATTTAATAATAATAAATTTAGGGAACAAAAAGAGGTTGATGCTTTCTCATGCTCACTTACAGTAGAGGGACAAACCCACCTAAACTGCCATGCAGTTAACACAAACAGCCAGATGCATTTATGCCCCCAAAGAGCAAGACTCCTTAAATCAACCAGGACTGTGTCTGCCTAGTTATTTAGCTTTGCAGAATGCTGGGCCAAGTTTAACAACCAGATCAAACCAAGCCAAATTGATAACCAAGTTTGTGAACCGTCGCCACCAGGGAGATTTCCTTGCTATAAACAAATGGAAATAAGAAAAGAGAAGACTCAAATGTAATGAGAATGCATATTCCAGAGGCTGCAGTGCTGCTTCTTGGCTAATGAATGAGATGCCACCATAAGTCACTTGATTACTTATCTTGTTCAATGAAAGCAAAACCTTTGACCTAAATCATCTTTTCTTTCCAACGCTAACAACTGCTATGCCAAGATCAGGTAAACCTTTTCACCGCCTCTCTGCTCCAAAGAAGAACTCAAGAACATCCACTCCCCAACTTTATATTGGACCCCAAGCTGATAGGTGTAGAAGTAGCATTTTCTCAGCTCCACCACTGCCTAGGATGTGGTACTAAGCTGATATTGTCTGTTGCAAGTCACAGTTCTTTTGTCTACAAAACCAGTTTGATAAAATGTGCTCTGAAGTTTGGAGTACTAATTGAGAAAAATGTCTGAAATGGAGGCCACTCATGGCCTACCTATAGGTAAATGCTCCAGAAGTCATGGCTGCAAGGACTGTGGCCGTGGCTGATATTGGGTTATTATTGCTGCATCTGGCAGAGACAGCTCATCTGTCAGACTCTGCAAGCTGTTCTTCATATTTTATCTGAGGTTCAATATCCAAGCACTTGCCTGTGTGTGCTCAGTCGTGTCCAACTCGTCATGACCCCATGGACTGTAGCCCACCAGGCTCTTCAGTCCATGGAAATTTTCCAGGCAAGAATCCTGGAGTAGGTTGCCATTTCCTGCTCCATAATATCTATGACATCCAGGTAAACTGGAAAGGAACATCACTTTCTACATTCACTATAATTCCAACATTATAATTGAAGCCAAGAAGTAAAGTTGATATTTATTTTAGCATAGCTAGGAAATGAAATTATTTCCTAGGAATGATATTTAATTTTTTTTTAATTTTCCTTATAAATTATTACTTCTTTCTGAAGTACTCTGTTTATTGAATACAAATTGTATTTCACATTGGTATGATGATAATGCTCTACAACAAAAGGGATCTCTCTTTTTGTTTTATTGAAATTTAAGACAGAATACTCTTTGAGAAATACTTCAAGTGAGAATAACCAATGCTAATAGTCTACGAATAGAGGAGCTTAAGAATTTACTGTTTACAATTTCTGAGATCTGCACACAAAACATTCACTATATGTGATTTTAATCCCAATTAATATTTGGATTGTATGTATATATGTATGCACACATACCTGGGGGCTTCCTGGTGGCTCAGATGGTAAAGAAGCTGCCTGCAATGCAGGAGACCTGGGTTCAATCCCAGGAGGGATTGGCAGGAGGAGGGCATGGCAAGCCGCACCAACATTCTTGCCAGAAGTTTCATGGACAAAGGAGCCTGGTGGGCTACGGTCACGAAGAGTCAGACGTGACTGAGTGACCTAGCACAGCACACGTACCTGTGCCCACGAGACTATCTAAGATAGTTCTAGTTCTAGGAAATTACATTATTTTATCTTATATAGAACTATTAATAGTTCCTTTGCAAATAAATAAAAGATACATTTCTTTAGGATACAGAAATTTAAGTGAAATTAATTTGGAGTAGAATGTATCTCTAGTTAACACCCCACTCTGACATCTGGGGTTTATTACTGAACTGATCTCATATTTTTTACTAAACTGACATTTATCCTTTTTTAAATGTGTCATAATCTATCATTAAATAATTTTGCTTTCATGTTTCCAGAACAGACATAAATGTACAGGCTGAGCACAGAATGTTAGAAACAAAGGCCTAATCTTGCCTTGTTCTAACAAGTAACAAAATGAAGCTTGTAGGAATAAGATTCTTTACCAGCTGAGCTACCAGGGAGGTGGCTGTGTGGTGCTGGAGCAACTTTGAGGAGATACCCCACTTCCAAAGACAAAGGAGAAGCCCCAGCAAGACGGTAGGGTGGGTGCAATTGGGTTTAGAGTCAAACCGCATAACCAGCAGAGATGCTAGGAGGGCTCAAACATACTTTGTGCGCACCAGGACCCAGAGACCCCACAGCAACTGAGACAGACTGTGTTTGAGCGTCTCCTGTGGAGGTCGGGTCGGCAGGGGCCACTCCAGGGGCAAGGACTCTGGGTGCAGAAGACCTGGGTGTGGCATACACCCTCTTGGAGGAAGCCACCACTAACCCACCACAGAGCCACTAGAACTTACACAGGACTGGGGAAACAGACTCTGGGTGGGCACAAACAGAACCTTGTGCACCAGACCCAGGAGAAAGGAGCAGTGACCCCACAAGAGACTGACCCAGACTTGCCCGTGAGCGTCCAGGAGTCTCTGGTGGAGGCGTGAGTTGGCGGTGGCCTGCTGTAGCGTTGAGGGCACATGGCATTATCTTCATCACCTCCACCACAGTTTGGCATCAGGTCGAACAGCGAGGAGGGGACACAGCCCCAACCTTCAACAGAAAATGGGATTGAGAATTTGCTGAGCATGGCCCTGCCCATCAGAGCAAGACCTAGCTTCCCCTTTCAGTCAGTCTCTCCCATCAGAAAGGTGTCATGAGCCTCTTATCCTTCTCCATCAAAGGGCAAACAGGCTTAAAACCACAATAACAGAAAACTAACCAATCTGATCAAATGGACCACAGGCTTGTCTAATTCAATGAAACTATAAGCCATGCCATGTGGGGCCACCTAAGAAGGGTGGATAATGGTGGAGAATTCTGACAAAACATGGTCCACTGGAGAAGGGAATGGCAGACCACTTCAATATTCGTGCCTTGAAAACCCCATGAACAGTATGAAAAGGCAAAAATATAGGACATTGAAAGATGATCTCCCCAGGTCGGTAGGTGTCCAACAAGCTACTGGAGATCAGTGGAGAACTAACTCCAGAAAGGATAAAAAGATGGAGCCAAAGCAAAAACAACAGCCAGTTCAGGATGTCACTGGTGATGGAAGTAAAGTCTGATGCTGTAAGAGCAATAACTCATAGGAACCTGGAATGTTAGGTCCATGAATCAAGGCAAATTGGAAGTGGTCAAACAGGAGACGGCAAGAGTGAACGTCGACATTTTAGGAATCAGTGAACTAAAATGGACTGGAATGGGTGAATTTAACTCGGATGACCATTATATCTACTACTGTGGGCAAGAATCCCTTAGAAGTAATGGAGTAGCCATCATAGTCAACAAAAGAGTCCAAAAGGCAGTACTTAGAAGCAATTTCAAAAATGACAGAATGATCTCTGTTCGTTTCCAAGGCAAACCATTCAATACCACAGTAACCCAAGTCTTTGCCCTGACCAGTAACGCTGAAGAAGCTGAAGTTGAACAGTTCTATGAAGACCTACAAGACCTTCTAGAACTAACACCCAAAAAAATATGTCCTTTTCATTATAAGGAACTGGAATGCAAAAGCAGGAAGTCAAGAGATACCTGGGGTAAGGGGCAAATTTGGCCTTGGAGAACAGAATGAAGCAGGTCAAAGGCTAACAGAGTTTTGCCAAGAGAATGCACTGGTCATAGCAAACACCATCTTCCAACAACACAAGAGAAGACTCTACACATGGACATCACCAGATGGTCAATACTGAAATCAGACTGATTATATTCTTTGCAGCCAAAGATGGAGAAGCTCTATTCAGTCAGCAAACACAAGACCAGGAGCTGACTGTGGCTCAGATCATGAACTCCTTATTGCCAAATTCAGACTGAAATTGAAGAAAGTGGGGGAAACCACTAAATCAAATCCCTTATGACTATACAGTGGAAGTGACAAATAGATTCAAGTGATCAGATCTGATAGACAGAGTGCCTGAAGAACTATAGATGGAGGTTCATGATATTGTACAGGAGGCAGTGATCAAGACCATCCCCAAGAAAAAGAAATGCAGAAAGGAAAAATGGTTGTCTGAATAGGCCTTACAAACAGCTATGAAAAGAAGAGAAGTGAAAGGCAAAGGAAAAAAGGAAAGATATTCCCATTTAAATGCAGAGTTCCAAAGAAAAGCAAGGAGAGATAAAAAAGCCTTCTTATGCAATTAATACAAAGAAATAGAGGAAAACAATAGAAAGGGAAAGACTGGAGATCTTTTCAAGAAAATTAGAGATACCCAGGGAACATTTCAGGCAAAGATGGGCACAATCAAGGACAGAAATGGTATGGACCTAAACAGAAGCAGAAGATATTAAGAAGAGGTGGCAAGAATACACAGAAGAACTGTACAAAAAAGATCTTCATGACCCAGATAATCATGATGGTGTGTTCACTGACCTAGAGCAAGACATCCTGGAATGCAAAGACAAGTGGGCCTTAGAAAGCATCACTACGAACAAAGCTAGTGGAGGTGATGGAATTCCAGTTGAGCTATTTCAAATCCTAAAAGATGATTGTGAAAGTGCTGCACTAAATATGTCAGCAAATTTTGAAAACTCAGCAATGGCCACAAGACTGGAAAATGTCACTTTTCATTCCAATCCCAAAGAAAGGCAATTGCAAAGAATGCTTAAACTACCTCACAGTTGCACTCATCTAACACACTAGTAAAGTAATACTCAAAATTCTCCAAGACAGACTTGAACAGTAAGTGAACCATGAACTTCCAGATGTTCAAACTGGATTTAGAAAAGGCAGAGGAACCAGAGATTATATTGCCAACATCCGCTGGGTCATCAAAAAAGCAAGAGAGTTCCAGAAAAGACATCTACTTCTGCTTTATTGACTATGCCAAAGCCTTTGACTGTGTGAACCACAACACACTCTGGAGAATTCTTCAAGAGATGGAAATACCAGACCACCTGACCTGCATGCAGGTCAAGAAGCAACAGTTAGAACTGGACATGGAATAACAGACTAATTCCAAATCATGAAAGGAGTACGCCAGAGTTGTATATTGTCACCCTGCTTATTTAATTTATAAATTAAATAAGAGTACACAATGAGAAATGCTGGACCGGATGAAGCATAAGCTGGAATCAAGATTGCCAGGAGAAATATCAGTAGCCTCAGGTGTGCAGATGACACCACCCTTATGACAGAAAGTGAAAAACTAAAGAGGCCCTTGATGAAAGTGAAAGAGGAGAGTGAAAAAGTTGGCTTAAAACTCAACATTCAGAAAACAAAGATCATGGCATCCGGTCCCATTACTACATGGCAAATAGATGGGGAAAGTGACTGACTTTATTTTTCTGGGCTCCAAAATCACTGCAGATGGTGACTGCAGCCATGAAATTAAAAGATACTTTCTCTTTGGAAGAAAAGTTATGACCAACTAAGACAGCATATTAAAAATCAGAGACATTACTTTGCCAACAAAGGTCCATCTAGTCAGGCTATGGTTTTTCCAGTGGTCATGTATGGATGTGAGAGTTCAACTATAGAGAAAGCTGAGTGCCAAAGAATTGATGCTTTTCAACTGTGGTGTTGGAAAAGATTCATGAGAGTCCCTTGGACTGCAAGGAGATCCAACCAGTCCATCCTAAAGGAGATCAGTCCTGGGTGTTCATTGGAAGGACTGATGCTGAACCTGAAACTCCAATACTTTGGCCACCTTATGTGAAGAACTGATTCATTGGAAAAGACCCTGATGCTGGGAGGGACTGGGGGCAGGAGGAGAAGGGGATGACAGAGGATGAGATGGCTGGATGGCATCACCGACTCAATGGACATGAGTTTGAGTAAACTCCAGGAGTTGGTGATGGACAAGGGAAGCCTGGCGTGCTGGGATTCATGGGGTCGCAAAGAGTCAGACAAGAGTGAGCGACTGAACTGAACTGAACTGAAAGTAGGAACAAGACTATCTATCCTGGAATTTTTATGAGTCAGTGTAAGGAATTTTAAAGGCTTATCATCTAACCATTTTCTTAATAGCATTATCCTGTTAGTTATCATAGAATTTTTCAAAAAGCCAACACAATGTTTTCCATTATTGATCATCAGAACCTCTTTAGTTTGATATAGACTCAATATTCAATAACCTAAAGGCATTCCAATTGAATATTTTATTGAGGTAATGGAATTCCAGCTGAGCTATTTCAAATCCTAAAAGATGATTCTATTAAAGTGCTGCACTCAATATGCCACCAAATTTGGAATTCAGCAGTAGCCACAAGAGTGGAAAAGGTCAGTTTTCATTCCAATCCCAAAGAAAGGCAAAGACAAAGAATGTTTAAATTATCTCACAATTGTACTCATTTCACACTCTAGCAAAGTAATGCTTAACATTCTCCAAGCTACGCTTCAACAGTACGTGAACCAAGAACTTCCAGATGTTCAAGTTGGATTTAAAAAGACAGAAGAACCAGAGATGAAATTGCCAACATCTGCTGGATCATAGAAAAAGCAAGATAATTCCAGAAAAACATCTACTTCAGCTTCATTGACTACCCTAAAGCCTTTGACTATGTGGATCACAACAAACTTTGAAAAATTCTTAAAGAGACGGGAATACCAGACCACTTTACTTGCCTCCTGAGAAATCTGTGTGCAAGTTAAGAAGCAACAGTTACAGCCAGACATGGAACAAAGGACTTGTTCCAAACTGGGAAAGGAGTACGTCTAGGCTGTATGTTGTCACTCTGCTTATTTAACTTAAATGAATAATACATCATGCGAAATGCCAGGCTAGATGAAGTACAAATTGGAATGATTGTGGGAAGAAATATCAATAACCTCAGAGATGCAGATGACACCAGCCTTATGGCAAAAAGTGAAGAGGAGCCAAAGAGCCTCTTGATGAAAGTGAAAGAGAAAATTTAAAAAGCTGGCTGAAAATTCCAACATTCAAAAAATGAAGATAATGGCATCCAGGCCCATCACTTCATGGCAAATAGATGGGGAAACAGTGGAAAACAATGACAGACTTTATTTTCTTGGGTTCCAAAATCACTGCACATGGTGACTGCAACCATAAAATTAAGACTCTTGCCCCTTGGAAGAAAAGCTATAACAAAACTAGACAGCATATTAAAAAGCAGAGACATCACTTTCCCACAAAGGTCTATCTAGTCAAGGCTATGGTTTTTTTCACCAGTCATGTATAGATATGACAGTTGGACCATAAAGAAGGCTGAGTGTTGAAGAACTGATGCTTTTGAATTGTGGTGTTGGATAAGACTCTTGAGAGTCTCTTGGACTGCAAGGAGATCAAACTAGTTAATCCTAAAGGAAATCATTCCTGAATATTCATTGGAAAGACTGATTCTGAAGCTCCTATTCTCTGGCAATCTGATGCCAAGAGCCAACTCATTAGAAAAGACCCTGATGCTAGGAAAGACTGAAGGCAGGAGGAGAAGGGGATGACAGAGGATGAGATGGTTGGATGGCATCACCGACTCAATGGACATGAGTTTGAGCAAGCTCCAGGAGTTGGTGATGGACAGGGAAGCCTGGAATGCCGCAGTCCATGGGGTTGCAGAGAGTTGGACAGGACTGAACAACTGAACAGCAACAACAACTAAGAACAAACATTGTTTCACAAAGTTTTAGGTTTCCACAAGCATGTTCTTTCACTACCCATGAAAGTGACTGAAATCTGTGGCTTGGGGGTCTACTCACATGCTATAATAGTGTTTCCAAAATAATTTATTTAGAAATTGATGACATTTCTGAAAAGCTTCTAAGTCCCCATTTAGTTTGCTTAGCAATCACATCAGTGGCATGTAAACAATCATGAAAAAGAATAGGTAAGAGGTTTCTTGCTGGGCCAACGTCTCTGGTGTAATGTGAGTCATCACAATTTTGTGTTGAATGACCTTCAAGATGCCTACAACACATTCATCATTTTAAGTTTGAAGTATTTGTGTCTTATGAAAGATTTTTATCAATTCTTCATTTCAAGATGTGAGAGGCACTGTTTATAAAAATAGGTCTCAATGCATTAGAAATAAATGAAGACTGTCTCTATTCTGTGCCACTAGGAATTCAGGCATCCATAATTCAAGCATTTGCCACCCCTGAGGTAAGGGGTCAGATGTTGCTGGGATGAAGAAGGTGAACAGGAAGTCCCAAGTTCTAATTCTGACCTTTTTTTAAATTGCTGGACTATGAACGTCTTAGACAAAACATTTTACATTCCCAACTCTCAGCTTCTTCATGAGTAATGTGGGAATAGCAATAAGTATTATTGTTCAAAATAATAATACTTTGTCCATGTTATTTCCAGATGGTCACAGACCAAAAAATGTATACTCAAATGATTTCCTATAATTGGACCATGAAAAAGTTGTACTTAATAGCTTTAAAACAAATGTTCTTGTTAATTATGTTTAGTATCTTCATGAACTGCAAAATAACTACACTATTTATACATGAATTAAATTGAGGAAGGTATCCTCCTTTCACTTTAGTTTTATCAAGTGAGCTGAAAATTCAGTAACATGGTTCATGATGTCAGATATGTGACCTGGACTGATTACTCACTCCTTGAGACTTCAGTTCATCCAAAGAAGGGTGCTTTGTACCAGAGGAACTAAAGTTTTCCTTTGTGTAGATATGTTTACCTCAACACATTTCAGAAAATAAGAGAATAATCTCTGCTTCTGCTTGATTAAGCAAACATCTACCTAAAGTGCACTTAAAACATTTTTGAAAATGTCAGGTTGGGTAAATGTGTTGGGAAAAGTATGTGTGTGTGTGTGTTCAGTTGCTTCAGCATGTCTGACTCTTTGTGACCCCATGAATGGTAGCCCTCCACTCTCCTCTGTCCACGAGATTCTCCACACAAGAATATTAGAGTGGGTTGCCATGTCCTCTCCAGGGGATCTTCCTTACCCAGGGATCAAACCTGCACTTCCTGCATCTCCTGCATTGCATGTGGATTCTTTTATCCACTGAGTCACCTGGGAAGTCCAGGAAAAGTATGCACTTAATCCGTATTTTCAGTTTTGGTTTATAGCCTCTTGGTTGAAGCAAGTCACCAAGCAAAAAAAACAAAACAAAAACAGAGCAAAAAGAGACAGCCATCCCCATGGGTCCCACCACCTTCTCCTGAAACAAAAGGGAACCTAGCTGCCCCAGAGAGGAGCACAGCCACACCACACAGGGATCCACAGCATCTGGGCCTGGAATAATCAAAACCCAGGGCCAATGCAGGTATATGAAATGAAGTCCTAAATGCTACTTTTAATTGACATGGTTTTGTTAACCACTGTACTGTTTAAACTGCAATGTAAGAATTAAAGAACTATCATTGAAATCAAACATTTTTCAAACACATTGCTAAAGTTACAGGTTTTTACTCTTTTTTCCCTCATGCTTGAAATATTAATCTAGGATGAAAGATGGACTTCCCGGGGGTTCTAAAGAACCACCTGCCAATGCAGGAGGCGCAAGAAATATGGGTTGGATCCCTGGGTCTGGAAGATCCCCTAGAGAAGGAAATGGCAACCCACTTCAGTATTCTTGCCTGGGAAACCACATGGACAGAGGAGCCTAATGGGCTACAGTCCCTGGGACCGCAAGAACTGGACATGATTTAGCAACTAAGCCACCAGGATGAAAGACAAGGCAGCCTTCTTGTGCAGCAGAAGCAGGGCCAAGTTTTTAACACTCTTTCTTTCCCGATCTTTCTACATGATCGGAAGAAAGCATTTTAGAAGACATTTGGAAACATGTTTGGGAGGGGGACAAAGAGGTTGAAAAGAGATTGTAAAAAAGCCAGGAAAAATTATTTCCAGTGACATTAAGACCATATTTTTAAAATCAATGTGTTGTTATTGAAAACAGTGCCAGAACACTGCAAGTAAAACTACACGTAATTTGACACATGGGCACAAATTTAGTTTTGACAAATAAACTAGTTTCCAATATTTCAAGAGTAACCTACAAGAATAAAATGCAGTTAGTGTTACAAGGAATGCCTCAAATGAGTATTGGATGGTGTGCATTCTCTATTGGCAGCTTCACAGAATTAAATAAAATAACAAAATTAAAGGAATTGAAGTATTTCAATTCCTGAGTGTAGATCATTTTGACACTATTCGGATAATAGCACTAACCCAGTGGCCTGCTGTATACATTGAAAATAGTAATATGTAAGTTGGGTGATTTCTATAGAATTAGGAAGATTTCCATTAAGAAGTTCTGCTGACTTAAAGTGATACCAACATGAGTCTAGTTCAACATTAAAATACTTCAAATGGTAGGGAATGGGCCCAACTGCATGCCACCCCCAAATTTATAGGCTGAAATCCTAACCCCCAGTATCACAGACTGGGACTGTATCTGAAGAAAGGGTCATTAAAGATGTGACTAGCAGTAAAATGAAGCCATTAGCATCAGCCCTAACTTGATCTGACTGGCGTCCTCACCAGAAGAGGAAGTCTGAACACAGAGGTGTCAGGGAAGCCTGCACGCAGTGGAGAGAGCGGCAGCTGTGAGCACACGCAGGAAGGCAGCGTCTGCTAGCCACGCAGAGGTCTCGGAAAGACAACCCTGCCAACACCCGAGTCTGGGACTTCTAGCCACCAGAAGTGCGAAGACGCTGATTTCTGTTGTTCAAACCATCTGAATGTGGTATTTTGTGACCGTAGGTGGAGCAAAATAACACTCTTAGCTTCTGGACCTGGGCTCCGGTGGTCTTGACGAGTGACTTGGATCAGTGAGTCCCGTGTGGACTTCTTATTTCTATAGGAGTACGAAAAATATGTAAGAAACTTGAGACTGTTCAGTTCTATGCCATATACTTCACAGATGAGATTGAAGCACAGAGATATTAATATCATTTACGAATTCTTCTCCCACTGGCATATCTTGAAGAAATATTTTTCTTCTCTACCATATCTATAAATCAGTACTTTCTAAAACAAATCTCTTAAACTTCCTAAAAGCTTATTCTTTATCAAATTTCACTTTAGTTGCAAGAAATACTGAAAATCTTTAACAAGTAAAGTTAGAAATTTCAGCATTTCAAAACCATCACATTTCTACAAACCTTTAACATATATATGACACTCCTTAGCTGTCTTTCAAAATCAGTCCATGAAAGTTACGATACTTGCTGTCACAAGAAAGAATGTACATACTGTTAGGGTTCTCTCTCTCTCCTCTTTTCTCCCTCCCTCTTTTCTCCTCTTTCTCTCCCTTTCTCTCTCCCTCTCTATTCCTTTATTACTTGATGGCTTAAAAATGCAACAGTGTTATCTGGGTTAATGAGCCAGATAGGTAGATAATGTAATCCTGTCTATGAATTATTTTCAAAATGATAAGATTTTATGTTCTATTATTTTAATTATGCTTCTTTAAAATTCATGACTTTACATCTATTCTTTGTTTATGAAATTTTAGAAATGGATCTGAAACAATAAATCACTATATACTGTGTCCAAAAACAGAAACAAAGAAAGAAAAGAAAAAGAGTCCCAATGTGGTGCTGTTGATCAAAGAATCCACTTGCCAGTTAAGGAGACTCAGGAGACAGGGGTTTGATCCCTGAGTCCAGAAGACCCCGTGGAGTAAGAAATGGCCACCCACTTCAGGATTCTTGCCTGGAGAATCCCATGGACAGAGGAGCCCGGTGGGCTACAGCCCATGGGATTGCAAAGAGTTGGACACGGCTGAGCGACTAAACATACAACATACAGACAATCCTGCCGCAGTGGAATAAAAATTCTTCTATTCAAAATTTTCTTCTCAAATCAGAATATTTAGATTTATCCTACACTGTTTATAAGAGACACATACTACTGCCACAAGATTTTGCTGTTATTTCTGCAGAAAAATAATAACACATTCAAAGTGCTTGTCACAATTCTGTTTTCAAAAGAAGTGTTAAGTAGGATTTAGCCAAATATGTTTAAAAATATGTCAAGATCAAATAGCTGTTTTTAAACTAATTGTGCATTTAAAGCTGTTTTGGTAGTTTTAATGACAAAATAGAGGTGTTTTTTCCCCAGCATTTTAAATCTGAGTCAGCGATACAGTTAAACCAGAATGATTACGGTCATATTTACTATAAGTGCAAAATTAACTCTTACACAAGAGGAGTTAATTTTAAAACAGGATAAAGAAATATATATTTGAAAACTAAGTTAAAGCAAATGTAAAATAGTCATTTGCAGCATATAACTGCGATTTTATAAGAAAAGTAAAAGCCTGTGAGTGCGTCAGAGCAGAGGCAAGACAATTTGCCACAAAATGTGGCAAATGAGGGTTTCCCACATTTCTGCACATCCTACTAAGAGAAGCACCAACTGCCCTTTATTCCCAGCTCTCTTTCTAAGGATGTTTATATACAAAACAGCCTTGTAAGATAACGTCTTCTTCCAAAGCAAAGGGCAGGCACAGTTACCTCCCAAAAGGTTCTGATTCCCTGAGATCTTGCAACATAACCCATTGTGCATGCCGACGTCCATCTGGGCTTACCCCCATGGCCTCTGTGTGACTCAGCGTGAAGGAGAACCAAGGCAGATATTCTGACAGTCGTGCTGCCTGCGGTGCCTGATGAGGAACCAAGTAGGAAATAGAGACCTTTGTCTCTGACCCAGAAGTCTCTCGTCTTCTATGGCACCCAGGAAAACGGCAGGTTAACATGTAGCAAATAGGGAAAAGGGTCAGACACTCAAAAGTTCTGGATGGAAAGACTAAAGTTTATCTCCCAGAAGACTTACTAGAGAATGTGTATGAAATTGTCTGCAACTAAATAATCTATTTAAGTCAAGTCGCTATGGAAATGTTTATATATTGTAACATACTGATCTGCTATTTTATGTTTCTGCTCTTTTCTTTTTTCATTGATGCATGATTAGAAATCCTCCTTTGCTTCCTTTTTAAAAATAGTATGTATTACATTGCTTTTTTGATAGAAAATAATAGTAAAAATATAGTCTACTATCTCACTAGTCAAAAAATCCATGGTGACATATAAAATAAGTAAGACACTGACATGCCTGGCTAGAAAACTCAAATAATAAAGAAAAGCTTAAATAATGAAGAAGCCACTCTTTCATCCAGCACTAAATATAACCAATTTTTGTAGTTTATTATGGGCTTCCCCAGTGGCTCAGCAGCAAAGAACCCGCCTGCATTGCTGGAGACTCAGTCTCTACCCCTGAGTCAGGAAGGTCCCCGCAGGAGGACGTGGCAGCCCCCCCAGTATCCTTGCCTGGAGAGCCCCACGGACAGAGGAGCCCGGCGGGCTACAGTCCACGGGGTCTTAGAGTCAGCAGGACCAAAGCAGTGGAGCATGGCATGGCATACTACGTTATTTGTACAGTCAGATCTCTATCATTTCAAAATGTCTATATCAATACTTCAGCATGCTTTGATGACCTTATTTTTAAACTCAGCGTATGTTTTATACTTGCTAAGTATGCAGGTTAGTCTGTGACCTTGTGATTTCAAAGTCACAGGAAATGATGGCATTATTCTTCAAACTGCTGGTGTCAGGAAGCAGACTTTTCCTCTGCCAGCTTGGGTCTAGTAACTCAGTTCAGTTCAGCTCGTAATTAGGGGCCTGCAAATTAAAATGACAAAAGACCAACTAACAAGGGAGAAAGTTTGCTCGTATATATGGGAGCTACCAAGAGAAGTGACCATCTCACTGTGTCCTAGTGGAGTGCTTCCCATGAAGGAAGCCCCGAGCCAAGCACAGCTGCTTGTATCAGTTCAGTTCAGCCGCTCAGTCGTGTCCGACTCTGCGGCCCCACGAACCGCAGAACGCCAGGCCTCCCTGTCCATCACCAACTCCCGGAGTCCACCCAAACCCATGTCCACTGAGTCGATGATGCCATCCAACCATCTCATCCTCTGTCGTCCCCTTCTCCTCCTGCCCTCAGTCTTTCCCAGCATCAGGGTCTTTTCCAACGAGTCAGCTCTTCCCATCAGGTGGCCAAAGTATTGGAGCTTCAGCTTCAGCATCAGTCCTTCCAATGAACACCCAGGACTGATCTCCTTCAGGATGGACTGGTTGGATCTCCTTGCAGCCCAGGGGACTCTCAAGAGTCTTTTCCAACACCACAGTTCAAAAGCATCAATTCTTCAGCACTCGGCTTTCTTTATGGTCCAGCTCTCACACCCACACAGTGCTTACATTACCTCACCTAATTGTCTCAGTGACATAGTCTTTCTCACCAAACATGAATTCAATCAGTCTGACTGTCTGAAATGCAAGCAGCAATTCACGGATGTTTCCTAGTTTGTAAAGAAAATTGCTTATTATTACTTTTCTTCTGGATTATTTCACAGACATTAGACTGAAGTGTTAGAAGAAAATTCCCCATTTTAGTTTAGGAGATATTCCTTTATTTTTATCACGTCTTAGCTACAAAAATTTTAGAAATGCAAATATAGTATAATGTAGTACAATATATTGTTTACAAACAAATAAAAGCAAACATTTATCTCATTCATGAATATGCTAAAAAAAAAACAAGATAACAAAATTAACAATTCAAACCTGACACCTGACTACTACAGGTAGTACAAATGATTAAAGGTCTACAGAAGACACATGATAAAAAAGGACGATATGATGAATGGCATGAAATTTATAGACACTGACCAAACTCTAAGGTGTGACCTGAAATACACCAGAAATGGCCACTGTCTCTCAAAATAACTGTCCTAGTCCTCCTAAGGAGCCACCATAGCATTGAAACACTGATTTACTGTGACTCAAAGACTTTCCAATCTTAAGCAGCGTCTTTCTGAAATGGAACGACCCTTTGTGGCATTCTTCTACGTCAGGGTCTCTCATCCGTTTATCCATCCAACAATAATTATTGGACCACATTTGCCAGCAGGCCTTGTGCAAGGCTTTGCAAAGGATGGGGGAGACAGAGAAAGAGTTTTCCGAGGAGAGCTCACATTTTCACCTCCTTTATTCTCAGCTGAGAGCAACTGGCACTGAAAGAGTGGGAGAAAATGTTGATGTCTGAGTTGGTAAGAGGGAAATGACAGGACACTTTCTTTGACTGCCTTACTGTTCTGCCCTGGGCTAGCTCTGTGGACAGAACATAACACGTGGAAAGTCTGGGCCTGAGTAAGTGGTTTCTGTGTGGACTATTTCTAAGACAGTGTTATGCTCTAACAATTTCTCACTTTTATTGTATAACTGTCTCTGCTCTGAGTACATTTCAGAGAAAAATCATAAGTGAGCATTCAAGTAAAGCAATAAAAATGTACTGCAGCGTGATCAAGTGAGTATTTAAGCGATTTATAATTACGCCTCTAACATATAAAATGCTCCACACTTCACAGGTTGGGCTTGTTAGGAGGCAGATAAATTCATGAATGCGTGCAGTCTCTATTATATTTCTGTCCTGAGCTATTTTTCTTAAAGAATTTTATAGCTGCTTACAGGGTGATTTTAAGAACAACTTCAACTATTTTTTTTTTTTTCTCATTTTAAATACTAACTTCCGCTATCGTAGGAATATTCAAAGATAGAATTCTCCTGTTCTTCTGCCTTGAAGAAGCTTTTAATTTGTGTTTTTGAGTATGTTATGTATTGAAAGTAATACAAGGGTGGTAGATGTACTGATAGGATGGCAGTTCAGTTCCCTATGTGTTTCTCAAAGGTTTAAGTAAGCACAGAGGGGCCGCTCACAGCCTCGGTGCTTCTATGCAAGCTCTGCCTGTCCCATCACTGAATGCCCATCGTCCTTGTGCAAACGGGCCGGCGGCTTACAGGCCCCCTGGGGTCTGCATCTCGGCTTCAAAGCTGGACCCATTAGCAGGGCCCTGAGGGACCACAGGAGCTGCCTGCAAAGTTCTACCTCAGCCCAAGAGAGTAAAGAGGGAGACTGAGGACAGTGACCCTCACGGCAGAAAGCGAAGAGGGGCTGAAGAGCCTCCTGATTGCAGTGACAGCGGAGAGTGTCACATTCAGAAAGCTCAACATTCAGAAAACTAAGATCACGGCATCTGTCCTATCACTTCATGGCAAATGGATAGGGAAACAGTGGAAACAGTGGCTAACTTTATTTTTCTGGGCTCCAAAATCGCTGCAGATGGTGATTGCAGCCATGAAATTAAAAGATGCTTACTCCTTGGAAGGAAAGTTATGACCAACGTAGACAGCATATTAAAAAGCAGAGACATTACTTTGTCAGCAAAGGTCCGTCTAGTCAAGGCTATGGTTTTTCCAGTGGTCATGTATGGATGTGAGAGTCGGACTATAAAGAAAGCTGAGCACCGAAAAATTGATGCTTTTGAACTGTGGTGTTGGAGAAGACTCTTGAGAGTCCCTTGGACTGCAAGCAGATCCAAGCAGTACACCCTAAAGAAGATCAGTCCTGGGTGTTCATTGGAAGGACTGATGCTGAAGCTGAAACTCCAATACTTTGGCCACCTCATGCAAAGAGTTGACTCATTGGAAAAGACCCTGATGCTGGGAGGGATTGGGGGCAGGAGGAGAAGGGGACGACAGAGGATGAGATGGTTGATGGCATCCCTGACTCAATGGACATATGGGTCTGGGTGGACTCAGGGAGCTGGTGATGGACAGGGAGGCCTGGCGTGCTGTGGTTCATGGGGTCACAAAGAGTCGGACACAACTGAGCGACTGAACTGAACTGAACTGAACTGAGGGCAGTGAGTACCCTCAGCACTGCAGGCCCTGGACTCCCTCCCTGGGGGTAATGATGGATGCCCAGGTACCAAGGCCCTTAGAGCCTCTTCTGCCCATGTTTGCCATTCATATAAACTTAGTGAGGCAGCGATGAATTTATGGAGAGGACAATATTCTTTAAGTCACAAGAACTAAGAATTCCTGACCTCTTGTGATTCCGACTTGGGTAAATCTCTTAATCTCCATGCACTTCCAATTTCTTGTACAAAACAGAGGTTAACAGTGACTCCCTGACTACCCCTGCCAAGGAGGGAAGATGTATTGGTGCTATACATATAATGAAAAACTACACCAGAGTTCCATGGCCAACAGTCTGTAGAACGAGGCAAGGTAGAATAAAATTTTGAGCCAACTCTAAGAAATAGTGAAAGACAGGGAAGCCTGACATCCTGCAGTCTACAGAATCACAAGGATTCGGACACAATTTAGTGGCTGAAAGAACAACAAGAATAAAGACAGTGGCAGAAGGAACAAAAACAGAAAGACAAGGTGTTCTCTCCTTTTGCACTATAATGAATGCACTGAGGAGTCTGAAAAATGCTCGTGGCTGGGTGTTGATGAGCCCAGTGGGCACCATAGAAGTCAGCTGGATGTCTGGTATTTCAATGCCATATCACCACTAACTGATAGGAAGTCAGTTTCCTCTCCCTAACTTTCAGAAGACTAAGTACTGGACATTTTGGAACTTTCCTGAGCAATAGCAAAGTCTTGCTTTTCTCACCTTGAAGAAGGAAAATAAGGTTGAAAATGAGAATAAAGAGTGGAGATTATTGGATTGTAAATTGTTTTAAATTCCCTAGTTCTCTGCTGCCTCAACACAAACAGGCCATGAGTGTCCACCCAGGGAACCTGGTGGGCCAGTGTGTTCAGGCTGGTTCCTGCTACAATATTTCCTTTCTGCCCTCCTCTGACTGTAACCTTGGGCTTCCCAGGTGATGCAGTGGTAAAGAATGTGCCTGCTAACATAGGAGATGCAAGAGCTGCAGGTTGGATCCCTGGGTCAGGAAGATCCCCTGGAGGAGGAAATGGCAACTTACTCCAGTATTCTTGCTTAGAGAATCCCATAAACAGGAGACTAGTAGGCTACAGTCCATGGAGTCGCAAAGAGTTGTACACAATTCAGTGACTGAGCACACACTGTCTATGACTTAGACATTCCAGGAAACAATGAAATCTCCCCAAGCCTTCCTGTCTCCTCCAAGATGTGCCTGCGGTCCTCTCTCTCAACTCCCTACAGGGAGGCGGCTGCTGTGTGGTGAGGTATGCCCTGCCTCCCTCTCAAGCATCTGTGAGTATAATAAACCCTTTAATTTCTTTTGTAGAAATCTTGCAGTGCTTCTTTAAGACCCTACGCGAGAGACTTACTCCTTCATTTACAATGATACTTGCAGCAAATGGAATTTTAATTCCAAATATATGCAGTTTTGGAAAGCTACATTCTTTTCTACACAGACTACCTAGAAGGTTCTGTTGGCTCCTAGATACCTAATAAGCTATTAGGGAGTCTGTTTCCTGGACATTCGCTCACAATAGCTCAGCTTCTTAGGCCCCATCTTTATTTTTATTTCCCCCATTAACCCCAGTGCTCATGACCATCAGCCTTGGTTTATGACTAATAAAATCCTGTTGTGTAAAACGCATTAGAGTGGGGACCATGCACAAGTGATTTAGGCATGAGAAGCCATCCTTCTGCTACATCTGTTTAAAACAGTGAATAATTTTGTAAACATGAATTGCAAGCTGTCAGGGACGTCAGTTATGCACAGGCAGGCATGCAACTAAAACTGTGCAAGTGTATGCCTCAGGTTGTTTTCTGCTTACAATTTATTTTTTAAAGACATTTTGTGCTAAGTGAATGCAATATAACATATAATTTTGGTATGTTTCATGAAAAGGACAATCATACTTCCCACTGTTATCATTTAATCAATCTGAAAAGAGTTAGTTTGACTTTTGCTCCATTTTGAATGTGATTTTGAAATCTCATTCTTTTAAACTAGGTGAAGTATGGAACTATGGTATATTACTGTATCAGCAATTCAGAAATTGTCAATGCAGTTTGAATTTCAACCTGTTCCAAGAGGATTCAAGTGCATCAAAATGTCCAGGGGCTGTAAAAATTTGCTTTTGCATGTATTAACCATATGCTTATCTCACATACTACTTTTTAGACTTAGAATGAATGATTTTTGTGAACTAAAAAATTATTCTGCAAAGATTAGCAGAACTGTCCTTGCCTTTAAGCATCACTGTGGTGATTTGGCACTAAAAACAAGAAGAAATTTGTATCAACCCTGTCCCCCACCAATGGTTAAGCCAGAATAATATCTGTACTCTATGAATCACTTCTTGTAATAAAGCTATCTTATGAGGCAGCAGCAGCTTGCAGCCAGAAATGTGGTAAATACTTCACTCACAACATTTACAAAGAGTAACCGGTAGGAAACACGCAAGGCAGAGACCAGTGAGAGAGCTGGGCACTCAGGGGACATGCAGGCTGGTGACGCGCAAGCCAAAACCAGCATCACATGGCCCCTGACTCCACACTCGGGGGAACCACAGCAGATGCGTTTGCTGGGAAATCAGGCAATGCTCGGAGGGGAAAGAGGCCACAGATTTCTGACTTTAATCACGAGGAGGAACTTAAACTGTCACCAGGAGAGGAGGAGCATTTCCGGTAAAGGGAACCTGCACGCAAAGGCCACGACGTGGAATGAGGCGGAGTGCTCTGAGGACAAGCAGGATGAAGTGCAGGAAACGAGATGGCTGGGAAGGAAGAGTCTGGGTCAGGGCCACACTGTGAGGGCCCAGAGTGTCAGAGAAGGATCAGGGAAAGGAAGCGAGATCGCAGCCCCAAGAACAGGCCAGGAGAGGGGGCACTCGGGAAAGCAACGGTGGGACAGAGTGCCCCCACTTTTCCAGGGGAAAATGCCTCTCCTGGCCCCACTGGGTTGGGAGGCAAGGCTAGGGGATTTGCTTCAGAACACAGAACAGGGATCTATTGTTAAAGACTGTATCTGAAATGAAGAAAGTGAGTCATCAGTAATGAGTTAAAATAGAGCCCATTTCATTCGGAATTAGAATTCCAGTCCTTAGAAGGCGCTATAATAAGCCTGCTGGCTCAGATGGTAAAGAATCTGCCGGCAGTGCAGGAGATCTGGGCTTGACCCCTGGGTCGGGAAGATCCCCCGCAGAAGGAAGTGCAAACCCACTTTAGTGTTCTTGCTTGGGAAGGCCCTCGGAGGAGCCGGTGGGCTACAGTCCACGGGCTCTCGGAGTCAGACCCGGCTGGCTGGCCAGCGCTTTCACCCTTCTGTTCTGAGCAGGTGCTGCGTTCAGACGCAGGTCCGTGTGTCTCTGGGGCACACTCAGCTTTTGGTTTTCCTTGTCTTCCCTGCTTTCTGACCGGCCGCAGTGAGATCAGGGTGAGCACAGATTTCCCAGCAACACTGACTCCACTCCCGAGGGAGAGACAGGAGCAGGATCTCACCTCCTTGCCTGCATGTGGGTCACACAGACGCTCAGGAAGGAGGCGAGTGCCCTGCAGGCCTGAGCCCTCCACCTTCTCCAGCCTGAGGTCAGAGAGGTGAGCTGTCCCCCTGTTCACACGGGGAGGCAGCCCCTTTCCCTCCTGGGGAGTCTCTCCTGGAAGAAGCCCTGGGTTTGGGGCCATGGGTGCCTCCCTGTGGCACTAAGGGCTCCTCCCAGCATTTGCTGGCAGCCACTCTACTGGAGTCACTGGGCTGGGGGGACATGACCCACAGGAATGTGTCCTTTAATGAGTCCATGAAGTGGCAGTGCTCAGCCGAGGCTGTTAGAACCACATCAGGATGGCCTTCAGGAAACGTCTGATAGAAAATGGACAAGTGTAGGTCACATGAAGGGAGCAGATGCTGGAGCAGGGAAAGCCTTAGGGGACTTGCAGAGCCAATGACAGCTGGCCACAGGGTAAAACACATCTGGGTGGGTCAACAAGAAGATGTTAGATGAAGTCATTAAAGGAGCAAGGGGTCAATGCTGGCTCCTAACTGATACTCATTTTTTATCAAATCAAATTCTGGCCACATACTTCCAATGTGGAGTGAAGGCTGCCTTAGAAGCTGGCATGTTTTTGTTTATAGTACTTCTGTCACCTCCTGAACAAGCACTGGCTTGGGAGCATTGTCAGAGCCCTTGAATTTTTGTGGGGGTGTGCAAGCATGCTGGATCCCATTTACAGCAACATCCGGAGAGACCAACACCACCTTCAACAGAATGAGCTGACCTGGGTTTGAGGGGAAGTATCTCCAGTCATACAAAGTCAATTGGTTCTCCGAAAAACTGATATGTGCGGTTTAAAAGGCCATTATAGACACTGCACAGGGCATTCTGGTAGAGTAAAGCTGCTTTTTATTCCAGCAGTGACTAGGATGTGTTTTTATTTTCATTTTAAAAATATAGGAAAAGACAGGCAAAAATTACAAAATGTGAAAATGCACACCTCAGCACATATTGAAAAAGATGTGATATTTTAAAAATAAAGGTGAGTGGTGTGAGCTACACAACAGATGAAGAAACTGGAGGCCTGGTTTCTCCGCAGAAGCATTAAGTAAACTACAAGCAGCAGACAAAAACAGCATTGCATTAATGCTGCAGTTCGCTAAGTCCTGTCCAACTATTTGTGACCCCATGGACTGCAGCACACCAGGCTTCCCTATCTTTCACTAACTCCTGGAGTTTGTTCAAACTCACGTCCACTGAGTTTGCATTGCATTTAACCATCTCATTCTCTGTCACCCCCTTCTCCTCCTGCTCTCAATCTTTTCCAGCATCAGGGTCTTTGCCAATAAGTTGACTCTTCCCATCAGGTGGCCAAAGCATTGGAGGATCAGCTGCAATATCAGGCTTTCCAATGAATATCCAGGGTTGATTTCCTTTATGATCGACGGATTGATTCTCCTTGCAGTCCAAGGGTCTCTCAAGAGTCTTTTTCAGCAACACAATTTGAAAGCATCAATCTTTCAGTGCTCAGCTTTCTTTATAGTCCAGTTCTCACATCCATACATGACTACTGGAAAAACATAGCTTGGACTATATGGACATTTGTCAGCAAAGTGGTGTCTCTGGTTTTTAATATGCTCCTAGGTTTATCATGGTTTTTCTTCCAAGGAGCAAGCATCTTTTAATTTCATGGCTGCAGGCAATGTCTGCAGTGATTTTGGAGCCCAAGAAAATAAAGTCTGTCACCATTCCTACCTTTTCCCCTTCTATTTGCCATGAAGACATGGGACCAGATGTGATGATCTTAGTTCTTTGGATGTTGAGTTTTAAGCACGCTTTTTCATTCTCTTCTTTCACCCTCATCAGGAGGCTCTTAGTTCCTCTTCGCTTTCTGTTATTAAAGTGTTATCATCTGCATATCTGAGGTTGTTGATATTTTTATCGGCAATATTAATTCCAGCTTGTAATTCATCCAGCCAGCATTTCACATGATGTACTCTGCATATAAGTTAAATACGGAGCGTGACAATATACAGCCTTGATGTACCCCTTTCCCAGTTTTGAACCAGTCCCTCATTTCAAGTCTGGATGCTTCTGGCCTGTATACAGGTTTCTCAGGAGACAGATAAGGTGGTCTGATATTTACATCTCTTTAAGAATTTTCCAGTTTGTTGTAAGCCACACAGTCAAAGGCTTCCCAGATGGCTCAGATGGTAAAGAATCTGCCTGCACTGCGGGAGACCTGGTTCAATCACTGGCTTGGAAAGGCTTCCTAGAGGAGGACATGGCAACCCACTCCAGTATTCTTGCCTGGAGAGTCCCCATGGACAGTGGGGTCACAAAGACTTGGACATGACTTAGTGACTAAGCACAAGAAAGCACATAGTAAAAGGCTTTAGCTGAGTCAATGAAGTAAAAGCAGATTTTTTTTTTTTAACTCCCTTGCCTTTTTTATGACACAATGAATGTTGGCAATTTGATCTCTGGTTTCTCTGCCTTTTCTACGTGTAGCTTGTACATCTGGAAGTTTTCAGTTCATGTGCTACTGAAGTCTAGCTTGAATGATTTGGAGCATTACCTTATGTGAAATAAGTGCAATTGTGGTAGTTTGAACATGTTTTGGCATTGCCTTTCTTTGGGACTGGAATGAAAACTGACCTTTCCCAGTCCTGTGGCCACTGCTGAATTTTCCAAATTTGCCAGCATATTGAATGCAACACTCTCACAGCATCAGCTTTTAGGATTTGAAATAGCTCAGCTGGAATTCCATCACCTCCACTAGCTTTGTTCATAGTGATGCTTCCTAAGGCCCACTTGACTTCACATTCCAGGATGTCTGCCTCTAGGTGAGCGATCACACCATCACGGTTATCTGGATCATTACAATCTTTTCTGTATAGTTCTTCTGTGTATTCTTGCCGCCTCTTCTTAATCTCTTATGCTTCTGAAGTCTGGCCATTTCTTTTCTTTATTATCTTTGCATGGACAAAGGTTAAGGGGTTATAGTTGGGGTTAGGGTTAGGCTTAGGGGTTAGGGTTAGAGTACCTCTAATTTTCCTAAAAAGATCTCTAGCCTTTCCCATGCTCGTTTTCCTCTGCTTCTCTGCATGGTTCACTTAAAAAGCCCTTCTTATCCTCCTTGCTCTTCTCTGGAACTCTCGTCTTTCTCCTTCTTACTTACATGTGGAATCTAAAACTTACAAGAAACTAGTAAGCATAACAAAAAAAGAATCAAGCTCACAGATACAGAGAAAAGATAAGTGTTTACCAGGGCAGGGGGGCAAAATAGGAGTGGGGAGTGGGAGGTATAAACTATCGATGTCAGATAGGCTACAAGGATATATGCCACGAAGAATATAGCCAATATTCTGTGATAACTGTAAATGGAGTGTAACCTTTAAAATTATATAAAAATATACACATTTAATAAATATCAGTTCTTTTATCTCTCAAAAGTTCTGAAGATGAATAGTGGGGTGACAGAAACACAAGTAAGTGTACTTAATGCCACTTAAAATGCTTAAAATGGTAAATTGTACATTATGTATATTTTATAATAACAAAAACTTACACAAAGAAAAGCAGCATTTTCATCTATGTGAATGTCATCACTGTGACCCAGGCTGATACAGAGAAACACCGAGTTTCCTGCACATGAGCCCCTGTGATGATGGGCGACCACTCGTGCTCGCCACAGTTGCGGATCTCCTCGGCACTCTGGCCGGCTGCCCACACACCCACCCTCAGCTTCATGTCGCGTGAAGCCTACTGACCCTGCACCTCATCTGGTGTCATGCAGTGGCAGGACACGTGGCATAATTTCTCATTCCTCACCAGGGGATATACTGCCCACCGGCTTCACACAGTGAGTCGCCCAGTGCCTACTAGCTTACCTAGCTCTTGCCAGCATGAACACCTTTTTATATTAAGGTAGTGACCTCTGAGGGTTTCCCAGGAGGTGCTAGTGGTAAAGAACCTGACTGCCAATGCAAGGGACATAAGACAGCCAGGTTCAACCCCTGGTGTGGGAAAATCCCTGGAGGGGGCATGGCAACCCACTGCAGCATTCTTGCTTGGAGAAGCCCATGGACAGAGGAGCCTGGCAGGCTACGGTCCGTATGGCTGCACAGAGTCAGACACGACTGAAGCAGCTTAGTACACACACAACGACCTCTGAATCATTAATCCACATCAGGACCCCAAAGGGGGAAAGTTACACCCATGATTCCATCAAAATAAATGCTCAGAACTCACACCCTCCCACCCCTTATGATTTGGATGCTTGTATTACCCAGCTACGATGGAACTGGGTAATTACCAGTTCTGGCTGAAACTGCTTCCCATTGAAAATGGGTAAAGAGTCTCTCAGGAGACTGTCTGTTAGGCAGCCTCTCCACAGTCTCCTGGAGAACACAGTGTAGTAAACAGGTCGTCTCAGGGGGCTGCCAAGAAGACAAAACAGCAGTGAGGTAACAAAATCAGCCTGCAGCAAGCAGTGTAATAGCATTAATGAGAGGAAAATGGTGATTGAAGGAAAAGTATTATTTGAAAGTGATAAAGTCAAAATCGGGAAGAAATAAGGAGAAAGCAAAACCCAGACAGAACTCAACTGCAAACTAAGTGTGAATGAGAAAATAAAATGAAATTTGAAAATGACCTAGCAGCTTTTTAACAGAGAGAACTGAATCCAGTCAAGCTCTCCAGGCTCCAACCCGGAGGCAGGGAAAGTAAGGGGTGACAACCTGCTCCTGTTCTGCAGGTGACAGCTGAGCCAGGACTCCCACCTGCATCCGCCTTTCATCCCTCCTCCCCCTTGCTGGCTGATTTCTGGCCTATGGTAGTACTTGAGGACCAGGTTTTGGGATCAGACTGACTTAGGGAATAATATGCATCTGGAAGGGCTTCTGAGGTGATTCTGTGGCAAAGATTCCACCTGCCAGGGCAGGAGACACAAGAGATATGGGTTTGGTTCCTAGATCAGGAAGGTCCCCTGGAAAAGGAAACGGCAGCCCACTCAGTATTCTTGCCTGGAGAATTCCATGGACAGAGGAGCCTGGTGGGCTGCAGTCCGTGGGGTCGTAAAGAGTTGAACACGACCGAGCACGTGCTCACTCACACACCTGGATGCATCTTGAGGGCTTGCTATGACTGAGCGAAGGACCAACAGAACAGAGACTCTGAAAAACCTGCTGCTCAGAGATGCTGTGCCCAGACAGATGCACATAAAAGCAAAGCCTGACCTAAAGCTGCTCTGTTTCTCATTTCCGTGAACCAAGGCACCTCAAGTCTTGAGCCGAGCACAAGATGTCAGATAATGATGTGTTTTATTCAACACTGAACTCCCTCCAAACCTGGCAGGAACATCTGGGTCTAGCCTCCATCTCACTCCCAGTAGAGACAGAATTTACAGAGGCACCAAAAATTCAGCATCTTTGTTTCTGTCTGGAACCTTGAACAAAGATGGTAGACCCCTAAGTACAGAGGCACTGTCTGAGCTGGGATAACCACAAGGCCACAGTACACAGACTTTCATTCAGTATCCTGAGGTCGGCAATTCTCCACATCATTTCTGAACAGTACCCTTGGGCACACTCTTACCTCCTCAACGCAGCCCTCAGGTGACTCAGACTTGCCTCTGCCTCACCACGAACACGATGATGTTGTAAAGTCTCCCTCCCTTCCATCTTCTCTTTCTTATGTGAGCTCTGGGAATTTATCTCATGGGAGGTAATAAAAAATAAATTTAAAAAATAATGATAGAAAAATAAAGGGCTACTTCAATCATACCTTAGAATATTCCAGAGTAACATGGAGATTGGCCATTGTGTAAAACGGGGCTTCAGAGTTTCTTTGCAAAAAGAAGAAACCCATGGAGAAAGATTAAATGATACGATGCCCCTGAGATGCTTAAAACCTGGCCTGGCTCACAATGAACACTCGGTAAATGTTAGATACCAACCACTGATCTTCACATTGACTCAAATCCCAGTCTCCCTTTCTAGAGCCTGCTCCCTGCAGCGCTCCAGGATGCTGTTTGCTCGCTTTCTCAGATTCTATTTGCTATGAGGTCCAGAAGCATTTCTTATCGATTCCAGATTAATCCTCTTCTTCCCTAACAAAGAGTGGGCACAGCAAGCAACACGAGGAAGTGCTTCATTTTCTTTTCAATAAGTGTAATTTAACCACAGCTACCCCCAGGTGCCTTCCCTGGTGGCTCAGACGGTAAAGCACCTGCCTACAATGCGGGAGACCCAGGTTTGGTCCCTGGGTTGGGAAGATCCTCTAGAGAAGCAAACGGCAACCCACTCTAGCACTCTTGCCTGGAAAATCCCATGGACAGAGGAGCCTGGTAGGTCACAGTCCCTTGGGGTGGAAGAGTCAGACACAACTGAGTGACTTCACTTTCACTTTCACCCCCCAGGATGTGCTAGTGGTAAAGAACCTTCCTGCCAATGCAGGAGTCATAAGAAATGCTGGTTTGATCCCTGGGTGGGGAAGATACCCTGGAGAATGGCATGGTAACCCACTCCAATAGTCTTGCCTGGAGAATCCCAATAGACGGAGGAGGCTGGCAGACTATAGTCCATAGGGTTGCAAAGAGTCAGACATGAATGAAGCAACTTAGCACACATGTATACCTCTGTCCTTCTAGACAATTGCCATGATGAGATATATTGGAATCCTAACTCCAGAACCTGTAAATGTGAACTTCTTTGGAAATTTTGCCTTGCAGATGTCATCAGTTTCAGATGGGGTCATGATAGAGGGCCCTAATCCAATATGACCTGGGTCCTTACAGGAAGAGGAAGTGAAGTGAAGTGAAGTTGCTCATTCATGTCCGACTCTTTGCCACCTGTGGACTGTAGCCTACCAGGCTCCTCCATCCATGGGATTTTCCAGGCAAGAGTACTGGAGTGGGTTGCCGTTTCCTTCTCCAGTGGATCTTCCCAACCCAGGGATCAGACCCGGGTCTCCCGCATTGTAGGCAGACGCTTTTCAGTCTGAGCTACCAGGGAAGTCTAAAGAAGAGGAGAAACACACAGGCAGGGAAGATGAGATAAAGGTACAGAGGAAGAAAGCCACATGGCAATGGAGACAGAGATCGCAACCATGATCTACAAGCCAAAGAGCTCCAAGAATCACTGTTAGCATCGTAAGGTAAGAGAACAACCTGGAAGAGGTTCTCCAGAGACCTTTATCCTGACCATGCCCTGCCAAGATTTTTAACTTCTAGCCTCCAGAATTATGAGAGGAGGGGACTTAAAACAACAAATTTCTGTTGTTTTAAGCCCCCCACTTTCTGGTACTTTGTGACAGCGGCCCTAGGAAACTAATACAGGGATGGATTTAATCCCTTTCCATTTAAAGGTGCCCCAGAGTGTCTGATGGGACTTCCCAGGTGGCACTAGTGGTAAAGAACCCGCCTACCGATGCAGGAGACATGAGATGTGGGTTCAATCCGAGAGTCTGGAAGATCCCCTGGAAGAGGGCATGGGAACCCACTCCAATATTCCTGCCTGGAGAATCCCCATGGACAGAGCAGCCTGGTGGGCTACAGTCCAGAGGGTCACAAAGATTCGGACACAATTGAAGTGACTGAGCACACACACACATACAGAGTGTTTGATGGGCATTTTTACAAAAGACCCTGGATATCACTGTCAGCTTCCTCAAATAATTCATTCATCTATTTATTTATTTATTTAATCTAAGGACAGGGAGGCCTGGAGTGCTGCAGTCCATGGGGTTGCAAAGAGTTGGACACAACTGAGCGACTGAACTGAACTGAAGGATAGAAAGCCTATTGATGATGTAATTCACTGACCATTTCACTTTTCATTCCTTGGGGATATGAGTATGAAAACCTGTTGCCACAGTAATTTTGCATTTCATTCTGAAGATATTTTTGGTAGCTCTCAAACTTGCTTACAATATGCAGGAGCTTTTCCTATGTCTGAATTTTCCATCAGTGGGAACTTTAGCTAATAAAGCTTTTGCTGCAGCATACACAAGAGCTCCCCGGGGAGTTCTTTCTACTGCTCACATAATTTTTCTCTTCTCTCTTTTTTTAAAAAAAAAGGGTAATGAATCATTAAAATGTTCAAATCTCTGAGAGGAAGATAAGCCACTCAGGCTGAAAGATTAGGAACATTTAAAAAAAACACACAAAAGAGGAGTTCAAATCCAAATAAACTCCACTTGCCTAATACGCATCAAAACTGATTTATTTTTAACTTCTCTCTCTGGGTCACAGATGCAGTTTGAGGCTAAGGTCTCATATTTCCACTGCCTGCCCTTCTTCTTTCTTGCTCATAGCCCCTTCTAGAAAAATGCCCCAACCTTCAACTCTTTTTCAAAACTTCTCTTCCTTAGCTCTTAACTGATCCCTCCTGAAGAAATAAGCACAGAATCTCCAGCACAGCAAAAGAATAATTGGGAATATAGATGGAAGTTGAGTCATGTGCTTCATGTCTGGAGCTTCACCCTATAAATACTTATCCAGCATGGTAGACAAGTGCACTTCTGTCCACACACACAAATCTCTGTAATATAATCCCAGAGACACTGGCTCTTTTATCTGCAAGAAGAAAATCACCTCACCAAAAAACTCTTAGAAGAGAACATAGGCAAAACATTCTCTGACATAAATCATGTCAATGTTTTCTTAGGTCAGTCTCCCAAGACAATAGAAAAAATGCAAAAATAAACAAATGAGATCTAATCAAGCTTACAAGCTTTTGTACAGCAAAGGGAACTATAAACAAAATGAAAAGAAAACATATGAAAGTGAGGAGGAGGATATTTGCAAATGATGCAACCAACAAGGGCTTAATTTCCAAAACACACAAACAGCTCATACAACTCAATGACAAAGAACAAACAGCACAGTTGAAAATGGGCAGAAGGCCTAAATAGACACCTCTCCAAAGAAGACAGACAAGCGGCCAGCACAGAGGCTCAGCATTCCCAACTATCAGAGACGTGCAAGTCAAAACTGCAAGAGGAACTGCAGTGAGGTGCCACCTCACACCAGGCAAAGCGGCCAGCATGCAAAACTGCAAACAGCAAGTGAGGAGGTGTGGAGGAAAGGGGAGCCTCCTGCATGGCCAGCGAGAAGGTAAACTGGCACAGTCACTGCGGAAAGCAGTGCGGAAGCCTCTCAAACACCTAAAAATAGAGTGGCTGTATAACCCTGCAATCTCACTCTTGGGCATTTATGTGGAGGAAACTATAATTAAAAAAGACAAATTCACCAAAATGTTCATTGCACACTATTTACCATAGCCAAAGGACACAGAAACAACGTGAATGATCATCAAGAAATGAATGGATCAAGATGCGGTGCACATGCATAATAGAATGCTACCCAGTCCTAAAAAAAGAATAGAATAATGTCATTTGCAGCAATATGGATGGACCTACTAAGTGAAGTAAGTCAGAGAAAGACAAATATCATATGACAACACTTATATGCAGAATCTAAAGTATGACACAATGATGAGTTTATCTATGAAAGAGAGACAGACTCACAGACATAGAGAGCAGACTGTGGTGGCCGAAGTGCAGAGAAGGTAGGTGAGGGATGGAGCAGGAATTTGAGATTAGCAGATACAAACTATTGTATATAGAATGGATAAACAACAAGGTCCTACTGCATAGCACAGATAACTATATTCAATATTCTGTGATAAACAATAATGGAAAGAATGTGAAAAATTACATATACATATATATATATATATTTTTTTTTTTTTTTTTCCTGGTGGCTCAGCAGGAAAGAATCTGCCTGCAATGCAGGAGACTCGGGTTCAATCCCTGTTTTGGGAAGATCCCTTGGAAAAGGAAATGGCAACTCACTCCAGTATTCTTGTCCAGGAAATCCCCATGGACAGAGAAGCCTGGTGAGCTGCAGTCCATGGGGTTGCAAAAGAGTTGAGCATCACTTGACAACTAAAACAATATTCCTGTGTATGTGTGTGTGTGTGTGTGTGTGTGTGTTGGGTCCAGTCCTCTGCAACACCATGGACTGTAGCCTGCCAGGTTCCTCTGTCCATGGAATACTCCAGGCAAGAATACTAGAGTAGGTAACCATTCCCAGGGATATGTACATATGTATATAAATTTATGTATACATGTATATATATGTATGCACACACACATACATATATACAGATATATAACTGAATCATCTTGTTATACAGTAGAAATTAACACATTATAAATCAACTACATTTCAATAACACACATTAAAAAAGGAGAAAGTCACCTAAAGTGTTTTCTCTAAGCTGAAATAGTACTTTTTCTTATCCATACCATCTAAAAGCCTCTATTAGGAATATATTCACTGTAAAAATGATACAGAACATATTTACATATGTTCAGGCTTCCCTAGTGGCTCAGCTGGTAAAGAATCCACCTGCAATGCAGGAGACCCGAGTTCAACACCTGGATTGGGAAGTTCCCTGGAGAAGGGAACAGCTACCCACTCCAGCATTCTGACCTGGGGAATTCCACGGACAGAGGACCCTGGCAGGCTACAGTCCACGGGGTCACAAACAGATGGCATGACTGAGCAACTTTCGCTTTCACATCAGATGGATAAACCAAAAGAACATTATGATACGTGAAATAAATCATCACAAAAGGGCAAATGCTGCAGGATTCTGCTAATATGAAGACGCTAAGGCACCAGAAACCACTGCAACAGACAGTAGAAAGGGGACTGCCAATGGCTACGGGCAGGAGGGAACGCCGTGCTGACTCAGTTTGTGTGACAAGATGAGAAGGTTGCACAGATCTACTTCACAGCACTATGACTATATTCAACACTACCGAGCTGTACACTTAAAAATGGTCAGAATGGTCAATTTAATGTTATAGTCTTTACCATGAAAGGAAAAGGAGAAAGGGAAAGACATACCCAACTGAATGCAGAGAATAGTCAACTGGGCAACTAAGCAATAACAGCAAAATATGCAGATGCCATGCACTTTAATGGCTGGTATGTGAAGAGAATGGCAGCCCGCTCCAGTGCTCTTGCCTGGGAAGTCCCACAAACAGAGGAGCCTGGTGGGCTGCAGTCCATAGGGTCAATAAGAGTCGGACACGACTGAGCGACTTCACTTTCACGCATTGGAGAAGGAAATGGCAACCCACTCCAGTGTTCTTGCCTGGAGAATTGCCGGGATGGGGGAGCCTGGTGGACTGCCATCTATGGGGTCGCACAGAGTCAGACATGACTGAAGTGACTTAGCAGCAGCAGCAGCATGTGAAAAGGAACTAAAGAGCCTCTTAATGAAGGTGAAATAGGAGAGTGGAAAAGCTTCAGCATTCAAAAAATGAAGATCATGGCATCTGGTCCTACCATTTCATGGCAAATAGATGGGGAAAAAGTGGAAACAGTGTCAGGTTTCATTTTCTTGGGCTCCTAAATCCCTGCAGACGTTAACTGCAGCCAGGGGATTAAGACACTTGCTCCTTGGAAGAATAGCTATGACAAAACTAGTTGCTGTTTTTGTTCGGTCTGCCAGTCATGTCCAACTCTTTGCCACCCCATGGACTGCAGCATGCCAGGCCTCCCTGTCCCTCACCATCTCCCAGAGTCTATCAGTGTCTTTTCCAATGAGTCATCTGTTTGCATCAGATGACCACAATACTGGAGTATCAGCTTTAGTATCATTCCTTCCAGCGAATATTCAGGGTTGATCTCCCTTAAGATTGACTTGTTTGATCTGTTTGCTGATTAAACAAGATTTTCCACTTGTTTGCTGTCCAAGGGACTTTCAGGAGTCTTCTCCAGCACCACAGTTCAAAGGCATCAATTCTTTGGTGCTCTGCTTTCTTTATGGTCCAGCTCTCACAACCTTATGTGACCACTGGGAAGACCATACCCTTGACTATTATGGATCTTTGTCGGCAGAGTAATGTCCTGCTCTTCACACTGTCTATGTTTGTCATGGCTTTTCCGCCAAGAAGCAATCATCTTCTGAGTTCACGGCTGCAGTCACCATCCACAGTGAATTTGGAGCCCAAGAAGAGGATATCTGTCACTACTTCCACCTTTCCCCCTTCCATCTGCATGAATTAATGGGGCTGGATGCCATGGTATTTTTTTAATATTTAGTCTTAAGCCGACTTTTTCACTCTGCTCCTTCACCCTCATCAAGAGGCTCTTTAGTTCCTCTTCACTTTCTGCCATTAGAATGGTATCATCCACATCTCTGAGGTTGTTGATGTTTCTCCCGCCTATCTCGATTCTGGCTTGTAACTCATCCAGTCCAGCACTTCTCATGATGTGCTCAGTGTATAGGTTAAACAAACAGGGTGACCACACACAGCCCTGTCGTACTACTTTCTTGATCTTTAACCAGTTAGTTGTTCCATACAGGGCTCTAACTGTTGCTTCTTGATAATGCATACAGGTTTCTCATGAGATAGGAGAGATGGTCTGGTATTTCCATCTAAGAGCTTTCCATGGCTTGTCATGATCCACACAGTAAAAGGCTTTAGTGTAGTTGATGAAACAGAGATAGATGTTTTTCTGAAATTCCCTTGCTTTCTCTATAATCCAGCAAATGTTGGTGACAAACCTAGACAGCACTAAAGGCAGGACTAAAAAGCAGAAACATCACTTTGCCGCAAAGCTTCTTATAGTCAAAGTTATGGTTTTTCCAACTGTCATGTATGGATATGAATTAGATCATAAAGAAGGCTGAGTGCCAAAGAATTGATGCTTTGAACTGTGGAGCTGGAGAAGACTCTTGAGAGTCTCTTGGACTGCAAGATGATCAAACCAGTCAATCCTAAAGGAAATCAACCCTGAATATTCATTGGAGGGACTGATACTGAGGCTGAAGCTCCAATACTTTGGCAACCTGATGCAAAGAGCTGACTCACTGGAAAAGACCATGATGGTGGGAAAGATTGAGGGCAAGAGGATAAAGGGGTGACAGAGGATGAGATGGTTGGATGCCATCACTGACTCAATGGACATGAGTTTGAGCAAACTCAGTGAAATAGTGAAGGACAGGGAAGCCTGGCATGCTGCAGTTTATGGGATCATAAAGAGTTGGACATGACTTAGCAACTGAACATCGATTCTTTACCAGTGTTCAGATACTACTTTGTATTTCCTTTGTTTTTTCCTTCAATCCTTTCAAAATTTGTATCTAATTGAGCAGTAATACATGCATGTAGTTGAAAAATAGCATTCATTGCCTACTCATTGCATATCTACCCAAAGTAAGAAATGCTCTTCATAATTTATCTTGTGTGCTTCCAGAAATAGTCTATATATATTTGCATGCACATGTATACTTATGTTCATCTTGGAAATTTTTAATGGAAGCACAATAAATACATACTCTTTCCTTACTGTAAAAAAATATTTCTTAAAGCTCTTTATCAGTAAACATATTTGATAATGTTGTACACATGAAAATTATATAATGTTTGAAACCAATGTTCCTTCAAGGAAATAAATAGATTGATTAAGTAACTTCTTTGTTTTGAAAGGAAAGAATTCCATATATGATATCATTCCATAAAATGAAGTATTTATGAATTCACTGATTGACAGACAACTGGATCATGACTATAAATAATGTACTTAATTTTCTCAAAGGCACTTTCTGTTCATCTCTTAGTATTCTGGTGGGATTAACTCGTAGAAGTAGAATTGTTACTTGGTGTAGACAATATATTGATGGAATTTAATAGCACCACTCTTTTTGGATTGTCATCTTCAGAACTCTAAATAGTGGGTGCTTTTGAACACTTAAGTTTATAGAAATCATCTTCTAAGGGTGTGCACAATGCTGTGATAAACATGGGTGTGCAAACATCTCTTCAAGATCCTGCTTTGGGTACACGCTTTGGGCATATTGGCTTCCCTGGTGGCTCAGTGGTAAAGAAATCTACCTGCCAATGCAAGAGACATGAGTTGAACATAAAACCCATTTTATGGCATTTTATGCTACCAGCACTGTCTGAACATGCCTGCTTCCCATGTCCTAAGGAAGAGGACCCCCACTCTGAACCATCATTTTATCTATCTCCAACATGACCCCTCTGTACTGTGGTGAGGTGGTTTGAATGTGGGCCCTGTGGCCAGACAGCTGGAGTTCAAACCTTCTGACATCACAAACAAGCTCTGTGATTTAAGGGTACTGAACTTGAACTCTTCACACAGCAGTGTCCTTTCCTGTAAACTGGGTGTTAGAGGGCTGTTGTGAGGATACATTTAATAAATATGTATAAAACACATGAAGTAGTTCCAGGCACTTGCTAAGTACTCAGTGTGGGTTAGCATTTCTTATTGTTTTAACATTTTTCTTTAAACTGATTCTTTTTTTTAAACTTAGTTTTATGCTAAGTGCTATGTAATGATATCATAGGTCAGATGTGTAGTATTTGTGTCTTATCCTGAAAGACATCAAATTACATGCATACATTTACAGTGAAAAGAAAGTTTTTCTAGGATACAATTTGAAAAGTACTGTCCTAAGCAGGAGTATTAGCAAAAGTTCTGTGGAGTTCAAGTCTGAGAGGTTATACTGTGTCACATTGATGCTATAATTTTCATTTCTCATACTGGATCCCTACATTTCACCTTAAATAGATTTTTAAAAATGGACTAGACCGGGGGAAACAACCTAAGTCCAGAACCAGCTGGCTGTGTGGCTTTGTAAATAAAGTTTTATTGGAACACTGCCACACTCCTTCATTTATTAGTACATATTACCTGTGGCTACTTTCACAGGAGAGTATAGTTGAGCAGTCACAAGAGACTATACAGTCTACAAAGCCAAAAATATTTATTATCTGTCCATTCACAGGGGAAGTTGTCTGGCTCCTGGTTGAGACATTAAACATGACTGAACAGCATCCAGCTTCTCAACTGCTGTCCTAACCATAACTGCTCTGAAAGCCTGAGGTTTGCTCATCAGAAATTCTTATTTTCTCAGAATTTTGAGACTGCAATACTAATACTAAAAAAAAAAAAAAAAATCCTCAACACCCGTCTTCCTTTTTGCAAAATTTTAAAATTCCATTACTGTGTCCCGCGCTGGTGACAGAGTGGAAAAGAATCTGCCTGCCAACCAGGAGACACGGATTCCACCCCCGGTCCAGGGCTCGGCCCCCGAGCCGCCATCACTGAAAGCTGTGAGCTCTGGCACCTGCGAGTCACAGCCGCTGAGACCACACGCTGCAGCCCCCGAAACGTGGAGCCTGTGCTCCGCCAAGGGAGGACCCCCGGCAGACACAGCAGGAGGACCCCCAGCGGACAGAGCAGGAGGACCCCCGACAGACAGGAGCAGGAGGACCCCCGGGAGACAGGAGCAGGAGGACCCCCGG